>JAHPZR010021871.1:5000-97500 GCA_019787425.1 Platygyra sinensis
CCATGAGCGTTTGCGGGGAAAAACGTCGATACCTTTGCGGCGTGCAAGCGATCAAATCGAGATTTTTTGCGGCTATATACCGGAAATACCTACATTCTCTCTTCTTCTCTCTCTATTACGCGGGGAGTCCTAACGTGCCTCCTCGGGTTTTTGGCCCTCTGGGGCCAAAAACCCTGCGGGGCAAAAACAATTAGATTCTTCACAGACTCTTCATTTCTTCCACATGAAGTTGAAAATGGGGACAGAAGAAAATCTAGTGGTGAACAATAAAGTCTCAGAGCTATCGGTCTTATAGTTGCCCCATGGAAATTTGATGTTCTTAAGAAGCACTCTATTGTTTAAATAGAAATCTCAAGCCCATGATCTAATTGTTAAATAGAACGTTAGCCAGAGGCAAGTCTCGTGACATCTTTTCAAGTTCCTCTTAAACATAAAACTTAACTGACAAAATATAGAGATTTTGTAAAAAAGGAACAAAAAAACACTTATTACTCTATCTATAACGATCAATGGTAGCAAAATGTCAGTTCATTATATCGTTTTACTGCTACAACGCTGTTTCATATGTCAAAGAAATGACCACATTCATCAAATTGTTGATATTGCCTGATGAATGTGGTCATTCTTTGACCATACAAAATAGCATTGTATGTGTAGCAATAAAACGATGAACTGAAATTTTGCTACCATTGATCATTATAATCACTGCTCCTCTCAGAGTTGAGTGCTCTTTAAATTTATTCTATTCAAGTTCAAGAAGTTATTACTCTATCTTTATATTTAAAATTACATCAAATGCTCATGTGAGTTCTGATTGTTTTTTTTTTTAAGTAAGTAGCAGTTGTATTAATTCAATATTAATTTTGTACATTTTTTTCCATGCATCTGTCAGGTCTTCATTTACCTGTAGAAATACAAGAAGAAATAAAGGCAATTAAGACGCGGATGAGCAATCTATGTATAGACTTCAACAAGAACTTGAACGAGGAAAATACAATCTTAGAACTTAAAAACGAAGAGTTAGGTACAGTATGTCTCCTGCAGATGATTCAAAGTAGTGTAGATGTAGCGCCAGGCTTTTAGCGAGGATTTGAAAAGTGGACATCCATGCAGGGCATCTGACAAGATGCGGTGGTGCGGATCCGCATAATTCGCCTACTTCCGCATCCTCCGCATCCTTGGGGCATTTTTCCGCATAAAACTAGAAAATTGCTACATTACGGAAGCACTCTACCATCCTCAGAAGCAAAAATAACAAAGAATGTGATCATTTTGAAGAGGTTATTCACCCAAAACAGCGACCAAAACACACCTTTTTTGTTCGCAAACAATTTCAAACCTCCAGGCATTCCATGCATCTTCTGTTGATGGGCCTGGGTTCTAGTTTTCGGACTTCCAGTATCCAGTTTCCTCATCCGATTTGATATTTAATGTCTGGTTACTAAGCTTCAGAGAAAAAAACTAATGGAAAAACTGTGTTGAACGAAGAAATACCTGTCCACGAATGGCAGCAAAAGGTCAAACATGTCATGGCGGAGTAAATTCTCGGTAAGACGTTAACGTGTATTTTATAGTCTGAAAACCAAGGAAACAACTTTATTAATTTTAGAAATTTCCGCATAATCTGGCGTCTTTTCCGCATAATCGTCACTTTCTTCCTGCATAATAATGCCGAAAATTTCCGCGTAATTTTCCATTTTTTTCCGCACCCAATCAGATGGCCTGCATAATGTACAATAGGGCCTGCTCAAATAAACAATCTAAGAGGCAACATATAAAAAATAAAACAATTTTCTTTAATAAGTGGCCGTCCGCAGCATGTCTGCATGCCTATCTGGCTAAAACCAGTGTACAACTGTAGCACTCTCCTTCCTTTTGCGGCTACTGGTATGTGATGTTGAGATTTGTCTGATCTGCTTTTCTCTAGTGACAGGGTTAGAAGGGCGGGGGGTGAGGATTCAGCTTTGGTTAAACTGAAAAGCGCACTTTCATGGAGATTTATTTGGAGTTGACAACTGACAAAATGTGCTATATATATCTATACGAAGCAGATTCACCTAAACTGGCAGGCCACTTTCTTTGAAATTAAGAAGACTGATTAGTAAAACTTGAACTTAAGGTTTCAGCTTAAAAAGTATTGAAAACAGCAAATATATGCAGCTTAGTAAAGACACCAGGATGCATTGTGTACTTTGCAGCATTCCCTGATTGGAAAACAATACAAACCACACTGTCTTGTAAACCAAAACAATAAAAGGCATACAAAAAGAATAATGGTCAATACTGAGTCTTTTATCACTATTACAGACTGAGTCAATTGTTAAATAATAATATTTCATCATATTCAAGGGATTGATGATTTTCCATAACCTGAGCGGGGCTGAATAAACCTAAATTGTACTGAATGCTTGTAACTCTTTGAATTCCCAGTCTCCTCAATACATTAACATTAATTTTTGTGACCATTCTTACATGTAGCTGGATTGCCAGATGATTTTATAAACAGCTTAGAAAAGGTATGGTAAACTTAGTGAATGGAATTTGTATGATGTAATTGTCAGGGGTGACAAAACGTTGTGACTTAGGCAGTGTGATTTCACTGCATTGTTGAAGTAGGAAGCTGCATGTACGTGTATGTAGTTTTACCATGGTTTTGTAAGGACAGATATCCCAGCAGATTAACTGGCTGAGATCATAAACAATGTAGTAGACTGATGATGATTTTTGTCCTATACATATTGGTTTTCAAAAGCAGCAGCTGACTACTTTTGATAGCTGTGATGTACAGCTGTAGCAAATTACATGATTTTTCAATTTGATACATCCATATGGAAACATTCTTCTTTCTTACCCACTTTGCTCCATAGAGGGGAAAAGGGTCATCCACAGTTTTCCTCCCATCATTTAGATCCCAGGCTTTGATATTTTCCATTTTGGGTCATCATGACCTACATGTATCTGCCCCAGTTCTTATTCAGCTGAATTTCTATGTAGAGATGTTTTTAGGCCTTCCTCACTTTATCGTAACATTACAGATTCTCATTTTCAATGGTGTTTTTTCTTTTTCATTTTCATTGCGAAGACAGATGCTGGCCTAAACAAAGTTACTCTCAAGTACCCCCATTACTTTCCGATAATGAGAAAAGCCTCCAATCCTCGCACCAGACAGAGAATGGAATATGCCTTCAACAGGAGGTACAAGCTACATCAAGATTCTTTGCTCAATTCCTTTATTTTGTTGTCCAGATGGTTCCTTCATTGGATGGTGTTTTTAAATCCCTAAAGTACCAACAGTGAAGTTTTTGGATCAATATCAGTATCTGGGCAACTGCCACCTACCCCTCCCCTAACCCAACATGTTATAATAAGTTAATAAGTTAGTGTTACTGTTGGGTTAGGGGAGGGGTAGGTGTGCAGTTGCCCAGATACTGATATTGATTTAAGTTTTTCTTAGTACAGTTCAATGTATATGATCTGATTTTTGCATTACTGTGGGAGGGGAATGATCTGAGGGAGTGGCATTTCATAGAATTTGATGATACAGGTACATTTGGAACAGAAAGGGATAGTAATATTGACTGTATTTGGTTTCATTTAATTTAAAATGCTACATTAAATTTAATTTTATGGTAACTTTAATAGATGCATCCAGGAAAACACTCCTATTTTGGAAGAACTTGTGGAATTGAGGCAAAAGGTACATTATTCATTTCAAGGATTTAACAAACTTCATTACTTATACTCAAGTCAGTCAAAGCAACCATTACTACTGCGGAGTGGAATGATAAGTTGCATGAATGGAAGTTCTTCAAATAGTTTTTTTTTATGTTGCCAGGCTTGTTATTAAAAGAAGCACTCTAATTTAAAAGGATCATGACTAAGGTAAATTTTATTCTATGATAGATGGCAGATCTTCTTGGCTATCCAACACATGCGAGCTACATTACAGAGGTAAAAAGAATGTATGTGTCAATGTTGCATGTTCTTTACAGTTAGAATATGACAGATGTAGTGATCACATATGATGAATTAGGTTGAATTGGTAATCTTGAAAGAAACATATTAAATTTAAATCAACAACGCCAGAGTTTGTGTATTTTTCATTCTAAATCAACTGTTTTCTTGAAAATTTAGAAGAGGCACAGGGGGGATGAGAATGAGAAGTGCCTTTTTACCATTTTCCCCGATGGTTGAAGACTGTAGTTTAGACAGTTAAAAGCTTGATGTGTTTTTACATAACTGGTTTCTTGTTACTGGTAGCTACGGATGTCCAAAACAGCAGAAGCAGTTTCCAGTTTCCTTGCAGAGTTGTGTACCAAGTTAAGACCTCTTGGAGAGGCTGATTTAGCAGAAATGCTCCGTCTGAAAGAAGCTGAGGTAACCTAATAGATGAAATTTATAATGTGGTAATACATGTATATATGTATTGGTAAGTTTTTTTCAATTCCTGTATTTAGAAATGCTGCACAAGTGGTGATTTTTTTATTTCTACTTATTGTACCACTCTAGAGTAAGTTACCACCATCTCACAAGACTTGTCTCATTTCTCTTGATGCAAGTCTCAATAGACAAGATGAGTCTTGTTCTCATGAGTGCAAGTTGGAAGTACCAAAGCTTGTATTCGTTGGTATATGTATTCAATTTATTGTTTTGTGTATGACTTGCTTTGCAATGTCCATATCATATCGATTAGCTCACTAGACATGATTTCTATTCTCATCAGCAATACGACAATATCTTGCAGCTTCTTTTGGGTTGCTTGCACTTTGATCCTGAAAGACGAAAGAACTTCTTTGTGGTTAGAAGTCAAAAACCATAGTTCTAACTTCTTTGCAGTTAGAAGATAAAACCACAAGAACTTCTTTGCCCTAACATCTTAGCAAACAAAGATCTGTATCAAGACAGAACTCACAATTTTATCTTTTTTGTAGTGCAAGGAATTGGGTCATGACTATGATGGCAAAATTAACTACTGGGACATGAGATATTACATGACTATGGTGGAAGAAAAGAACTATGCAGTGGATCAAAACAAGTTAAAAGAATACTTTCCTCTTCACATAGTTACCAAAGGTAAGTTTGGCATTTTTTTCTGTCATTAAATGTTTTAAGCTGGACAGCTCTTGTTGACATAGCTCCTGCTATGCAACTTTTGATGTCTTTTACACTGAAACCACTGTGTTTGCACAGCTACATGAAGCATCAAGACCAGGAGTCCTTGGCAAACGTGCTTTGAGTGTTGAGTCAGTTTTCACCTTTCCAAACCCCCTGCCCCATTGCCTTTCCTTGCAATGGATGAAATGTTGTGGCTTGCTTACTGTAGATGGTTCAGCGTGTGGGCAAGGGGAAGGTGAACTCCAAGTCTGACCTCTTGTTGGCATAATTTTTCAACAGTACATGCTCAAACTTTTGACCAAGATAAAATTTACCCCTTAACTGTCCACACTTGCATGTGAAATGTGACTGGTTTTTTTGTAGATCACAAGTCTTTGAACATCTTTGGTGATGTATTAAATGTAATCAGTATTTACCTACACCTGTATATTTTTCCCTCAGGTCTATTGGAAATTTATCAGGTAAAATCTAAAAATAATGACTGATTTTATTAAAATATTTTAACATATTTTTATATTTTATATATTGTGCAATTTTCTTATGGACATTTTGCATACATTGAATACCCTTTTAATCCAGCTTCCAGTGGGACTCAAAAATTAGTCAGCAGGTTCTTATTTATTTAGGGAGTAGCCAGAGGGTTAGTTTAATGAAGTAGACGGCTGACACTGGTTTGAGTGCCAAAGGGAGAAGGCTCAAAAGATGTCTGGGGTTATGCTTCTCCTTTCTACAGCTATAGCTATGTGTATAGACTCTTTACATGTATTCCAGAAAAGAAGGTGGCTCTGAAAATTTTGTATAGCTGGCCATGGGCAATTGATCATTATGAGAACCTTCAGGTTAAAGGCAGGGGTTGCATTCTATGGTCATGATGCCCAAGAAATTTTACACTATTCAGTCATCATACCTTTGGGGGATAGGGCATACTGCTAACCTCTACAGCGATGGAGGGGAAGTGACATATATGTATGCTGCCTTTTTGTTGCTCTTAGAATTGAGGCCATGGTCACTTAGAATCTGTTTCAGCAAAGCATGTGGAAAATGTTGCTCTGTAAAAACGTAAAACAGCAACAAGTGTTGAAAGCTGTAGCCACTATTAAGTGTAGCAGGAAACATTTAGGCATTTCCTTGACTTTCTGTTTTTCCAGGAACTTTTAGGATTACATTTTGAAGAAATTAAAGACCCACATGTCTGGAACAAGGATATTCAAATGGTAAGTCTGTTTTTCTAATTCCTTAGTTATTATTTTGTTGAATAAAGACCAGTGACATTCTAGACATTTCATTATCTAGTAATTTAAGTAAAATATCAAACACGAGTGACAATGTTTCAAGGGGATATCCAAACACCAAGAGGAGAGTTGAAAATGCGACGCGCAGAGGAGTATTTTTGACAAAATTTGAGGTCTTTGGATAGCTGATGAAACACTGTCTTGAGTGTTTGATATATCTTCTCAATGAAAACAAAAGCTAAGGAGTAAAGGGAGAAGTAAAATTGTCAAAATCTGCGATTTAAGGCTGGGTATCCAAACTTATAATTTTCGCAGTTGTGATTTTCTTAGTTTTAATCTGATGAATTATTAATGAGTTTGAGAAGACTACTTAAAAGAGGAAGTAGATTGAATGTAAAAAAAGAGTTCAACTCCCACTGGATTGGTTTGGGACGCCAATAGAGCTGTGGTGATGGCATCTGAAAACGCATTGTTGATTGGTATCATGCTTTTCTGAATCATGCAACCTCCAAAGTTTAAACCTTGACTATGGACTGGGGTTTTTGTTGGGCCTGTCAATCATGATTGCAATGTCTGCCCTCTGACTTGATAACAAACTTTGTAAAGAAGTTCATTGAGTCTGTACCAATCACATACCACAGACACAAGGTTCATACAGGTCAAATGAAAAACCTGCCAAGTCATGGAATTTTATGATTTCATTTTCCAGACCTGGAATTCCTAAAATTGAAGTGTGGGTCATGAAAAGTCATGGAAAAGCAATAAACTTTCTGAGAAAGAACAGGCAAAAAAATCAAACATTGAAAAAAACTACAGACAAGTCAAAAAACCATTTATTTCCAGTTAAAAAATAAACACTAGCATGCATGTTATGTACATGTATCATAATGTGGGAAAATAAATGATAGAATGATTCTTTTCACAATAAGTTGAGAACATCTGCTTAACACAGGCCATCTGATAGGGTGTGGGAAAAAATGAAAAATTATGCGGAAATTTTCGGCAATATTATGCAGAAATTTCTGAATGAATATTTAAAAGTTGTTCCCTTGGCTTTTTCAAATGTACAAAATACTCGTTAACGTCTTACCGAGAATTTAACTCCTTCATGACATGTTTGACCTTTTGCTGCCATTTGTGGACAGCTACTTCTTTGTTCAACACAGTTTTTCAAGGCATTGAATCGGATGAGGAAAACTGGATACCGGAAGTCTGAAAACTAGAACCCAGGCCCATCACCAGAATATGCATGGAACGCCTGAATGAAATTGCCCGCGACCCACCCCTGATTCCCTGGCGTTTTTTTGGAATATTTCAGAGTGAGCGTAAGCACAAAAATAAACCATATGCGCAGTAAACACAGACACAAGATCAGGTTTCAAGATGTCATTTATTCAAAGTCGAATAAATGAAGGGCCAAAACATCAAAAAAGATTAGCAAAAAGACCTCAACTTGATGTGTAAAACTGATAAGAAAGCAAGAAATTATATCATTTCTTTACCGCGCGACAAAACGTCCAACAAAAGCCGAGAAAATTGAATATGGAAAAAGGAATTAACTTTTGACTTTAGAGGACAAAACGAAACCAAATACAACAGAATTTCCTTTCTTGTACTATTTGGGTTGACATCTGAGAAAACAACAGAAAATAAAAGCGAAAAACTCATCAAAAAATCAATCTGAAAACAAGAAATCGAATAATTTTTTCGCCGCACGAAGAAATTCGATCCATATATTTTTGATCGAAGAGAGATGGAAGTTGTAGATAAAAATGACGAAAAAAACAAACCAATTATTTAGAGATCACTCATATTTCAACCGTGTTAAATTAGTGCCCATCTTTTTCTTTACTCATTTGTTTTGAAGTGGCTGAATAAGACTCCAAAAATATTTGAACAAAGTGATTAAAGAAAATAAACAAACTGCCTCGTGGTCGCCGTAAATTAAATATGCAGAAATCCAGCGTGGAAGATGCTCTTCCGTTTAAAACCTAAATTCGCAGATACAGGGGACCAAATGAAAGAAATGCGAAAGGAAGTTCAATAACAATATATTTTCATTCAAGCTGAGGCAAAGAAACCTATTTAAAAGCTAAAAATTTTTCCAAATTTCGCAGACATGCTTTCCTGCATGAACACATGTTCAAATTAATTTATTCACGCTAAAGTGAGAGCTGGGGTTTTAGCAACGGCTTTTGCTGTCATTTTAGCGCCTGTTGCTTTACCAATCCTTCTGAAAGTTGAATTCAACTTCGAAGTAATAATGTATATTACCATTTTTGTTTCTCATATCCGAAAAGCTGCTTTAAATTTGCGATCTGTCGATCTTCATGTTTTCACGGCGATTGCAGGAAGAAAATCGTCTTCACCAGAAAGGTTTGAGGACTTTGTACTCCTTGATTTTCCATTCTAAGGTCACCTAAAGATTGATTTGTAATTTTTCTTTCTATTTTAAAACCCAAAGCAGTAATTTCTCTGTGTTAGGAATGAAAACAAGACCTTGGAAGTTTTAAGATTTGGCCCGCAATGCGCCATGATTACCTGCACTTTTCGAGCGCACGATTTTAAGAAGAAAAACCACCTCTCTACGACCCCTAAAGTCCTCTAAAAATATGCTCAGAAAGTCCATTCTGATTGGTTTATTTGTCCTCAAGAACAATAGAACAAAAGCAGAACCAAAGAAACTTCAGGGAGGGTAGGAAAGTCAATTGTCTCCACATGCATTTTTTCAGGCGGTTACGGGCGGCACAGGGAAATGGAGGAGTTTTTCGCACGGGCGGTTACGGGCGGCACAGGCGTCAATGGGTTAAAATTGTTTACTAACGAAAAGGCGTGTTTTGGTCACTGTTTTGGGTGAATAACTTCTTCAAAATGATCAATGTCTTGGCTATTTTTGCTTCTGAGGATGGTAAACAGTTGCTTTCTCACTTATACTGTATCAGCAATTTTCTAGTTTTATGTGGAAAAATGCCCTAAGGATGCGGAGGATGCAGAAGTAGGTGAATTATGCGGATCCGCGCCACCGCATCCTGTCAGATTCCCTGTTAACATAGGTTATGGAAAACTCTGGAAGATTATAAAAAGTCATGGAATTTCAAAAGCTCAAAAGAGTATGAACCTTGTTATATCACCTGTTGACCATCTCTTCCCTGGCAGTTGCTGATATACTGACAGCAGTAGAAAATGCAAGTTGGCTGGGATACAAATTTCAGTGTTTGCATGAATTGTAATGTATTACTAAAATATTTTTTCTTCTGTTTTGTTGCAACAGTTTAGTGTTAAAGATGTCTCATCAGGTAGTATTATTGGCTACTTCTACCTTGATTTGTTTCCAAGGGAAGGCAAGTTTGGTCATGCAGCATGCTTTGGATTACAAGTGAGTCATTTAACTGCTGCCGGTAAAGAAAACATATTCCCAACTGGTCAAGATAGATAGTGTTTTCCCCTAGACAAACCTATGAGCAGCTGGTCTCTCCCATGCCAAACACTACACCACAAATGAGAGAGAAATATTGCTGCATAGTGTTTGGCATAGGAGAAACCACTTGCTTGAAGGGTATTCTCAGACTTACATGTACTTATATCTTTACCAAATCCCAAAACATACATTATGTAATAAAAATGCCAACTATTCATGCATGATCAAGCATCAGAAACATAAGCGTTCCACAAAAACATCAGCATCCCAGAATCATTGAACTTGGAGCTAACTATGTTTTTTAATAACAATTATTATTATAATAATAACAATAATGAAGAATATGTAGTGCTCGTATTTATTCAGTTCTGAAAATTGTTATATGTTGGTTTACACATCAATGTTTATTGCATTTAACAAGAGAAATTTTCAAATATTTGGCAGTGTAGAAGGCTGACAACCAGAGTACTTATAAACATCTAGATGTAAAATGCTGCTGTTTACACACTACTTGCACTGGCTACACTTGTATTATAATCATATTAGATACTATTTTTTACATATATTAGGTAATTGTTTAGAACGTAAATAGATCTCTTCTCGGACAAGGACTATAAACCGTAGGCCCCGTCTCCTGCATCTTCAGTGTTATATGGTTAGCAGGGGACGTTAAAGAACCCACGCACTCATCGAAAAGAGTAGGGCACGGAGTTCCCGGTGTTGTGGTCAGGCCTTGGGGTTGTGGAATTGGGTCAGGCCCGCAGTAATTGGCTCACGCTGTTGCGGTGTCCCTGCCACGAGTTGGCGAAGTTAAATAAATAAATAAATAAATAAATAAATAAATAGATCTGTACTGCCTATCCTTGCTTGGAGATATGCAGCTGTATGTGTCTGTGTGAAAATAATTTTTCCCCTGCAGCTGCTAGGCTTGTGGTATAAATTTGTTGAATTCCGAGAGTCACTCCACGTTGTTGTTTTAGACATCAACGTGTATTGACTTTTAGGCAAGTCTTCAAGTACTCATAAATATAGCAAATGTAAGTATGTAGATGACTAGGGCTTGTACATCTGTATTCTGAATTTCCCAGACTGATCAGACAGGTGTTTTGCATGACTTGCAGGGCCGTAGGGAGGGGGGGTGCGATGGGTGCGCCCGCACCCCCCCGCAGACTGCTGAGGTCCACTTTTTTGTTAAAAAAATAAATAGTAAAAAAAAAATAATAGTGTTGTTCTGTTTGCCAAGATGCACCCAAGGAGGCTTGAGCTTGGCACACTTCTGAAAGATCGTGATGATCAGCAGCCAGCCGAGTGAACAATACGGATTTACAACTTTATTTCTATTTTTGTTATTTTTAAATAGTGACATTGGCATTGTTATTCTCTACATTGTAAAATACATACGTAAAGCATCAAAATCAATTTTGAAGTTCAAAATTTGACAAATATCCACGTTTTTAGGTTCGCTTTTAGCGACCTATATTGCTATCATACTGACCTTCAAAACGCACGAAATGCAGTCTCAGACAACTTAATTTTCAAAATTTCCCGGGGGGGCATGCCCCCGGACCCCCCTAGTCAAGAGCGCCTCCGGCGCTCGTTGGTCCGTATAATCAACTGATCGCACCCACCCGTAAAAAATCCTGGCTACGGGCCTGACTTGTTGAGTCCTGAAAGTCAAGACACATTCTTGGTTTTCACATCAATGTGTATTGACTTTAAGAGTGGTCTTCAAGTACTCACAGTAACTTCTCAGCTGTTTAAAGTCCTTTGAGTGTCATGGTTAGTTGCAAAAGGTCAATATTTGCTCGCTCATGTATTTATTTGTGTGCGTGAGAAAGACCTTATACAGTGTCAGTTTGACTAGCCCGCCTAGAATAGCTTTGCTAACTGCAGGCTACAAAAGCCTTTTTTCTGTGATGTCAAAATAAAGTCAATGTTGTTGTTGTTGTTAATATGAATTTATGTAATCCATTTCTAAAGTAAAAGGTTTCCTGAAATATTTAGAGGTAAAGTGGATGACTTAGTTATAACAGTTGTGTTATAATAGAGGGCTAATAAGTGGGAGGGATAATAAGTGAGAGGGCTAATAAGTAAGAGGGCTTATAAGTAAGAGGGCTAATAAGTAAGAGGGCTTATAAGTAAGAGGGCTAATAAGTAAGAGGGCTTATAAGTGGGAGTATGTGGTATTTCCACGTAGGCGTCAGTGTGTGACTTTGATGTTGACACATGCATTATCCTTCGGATTGGTCACTTCAATTCAGTGCACTTGTTGGGTTCTTGAAGTAAATTCAACTACATGTTTTTCACAAAGTTGAATTTACTTTAAGTGCTCCGTAGGTGCTTAACCTGGGAAAAGTGCATGCATTGTTCAAGGTTCCAATCATCATCATCATCATCATCATCATCATAGTTTTATTAACATGTTAATGTATTTAGCTATAGATAAGCTAATTGAGGACATCTAACTAAGATCTGTACCTATTAACTAGTGTACAAAAATTAATATATAGATACTGTGAAATGATATAAAATGATTCTGTTCACAATTTACATAGTTTGCAGCAACTGCTATTGTTGTCAATGAGGTCTGAAAGGTCAATCTTTTTTTTATTCTGGTCCTAAATATTGCAAGAGATGGTGACGTCCTTAATTCTTTGCTGAGTTTTGAACAGAAAAATGGACCCTGGTATCTTATTATATGAACAACAGAGCTTGTTGCATGAACATGTATCACAAGGAAGAGAGTTACAATCAAACTTCCATTACTTCTAGGGACTTTAATCATTTGTAAACACTTATGTGTTAAATCTAAGTTTGGTGTGCATTATTGTGTTACATCGTTGTTTTCGAGCCCATGATTGAATATTTTCAGAAGTGTTCTGTTATGTATTTAAACTTGAAGAAGTAACCAGTAATATGTTATTCCCAAACTTTTGCTTTTATTGTCAGTTAGATCATGAAAATTTAATCTATGGATGTTAGCAATTTACCATCTGCTTTATTGTTTTTTATACAATAACAAAATCAATGCGCGCGCTCTGATTGGTCAATCAGCTATGGTTTATTGTGCCGGTAAACCCATGGAAAAATCGTGCGTCTTCTCAATTATTATATAAAAGCAATAGACCACAAGTTTCTATGGTTTATAGGCTGATAAACCACTTGGGATGTCGGTAGAACACTCGAAGAATTCGTAAATCACTCGCCTGCGGCTCGTGATTTACAAACTCTTCTCGTGTTCTACCAACATCCCGCTTGGTTTATCAGCCTATAAACCATAGAAACTTGTGGTCTATTGCTTAACGGAATAAGATATTTGAATATTTAATATGCTTAGTAAAAAATTTTAATGCAGAAGCTTTTTTCGTGGCATTTTTTCTGTTTTTAGCCGGGGTGTTCATTGGCTGATGGAAGTAGACAGGTATTTAACAATTTTTTTTACTTCTAGTGACATTGCAAACAATAATGGTGTGAGGTCCATAGTGGAGAAATACTTTTTTTATAATGGTTCTTTTTAATTTGCTACTAAATTGATGATTCTCAGCACATGCTCATGTTTGTGAAAGGTACAAGCATTAACATGCTTTTATCGTGTCTTTTTAGTGAACATTTAACTCAAATTGTTCTCCAAACATGAAGGCAAAAAGATTTTTACGTACGAAAAAAACTGTTTGTTTTGTGCAACGACTTAAAAAAAAACAGTTCACGAAAGTTAATTCCAGAGCTTTCCATCTTTGTGGGTCTGTATCGCAAAATTTAGACCGCTTTGTGAACCAATCAGATATCTCTGTTTCATCGCAGATCAGTTCAGCCATATAATAAATTGTCTTATTTACAAACTATGGTTTAAAATCATGGAGGTTTACGGCACCAAAATTATGGAACTCAACACGTGACTCTGTTAGAACTATTTGGTCTTGTAAGGTTTTTAAAAATACTATTAGAAAATTAGACTCGTCAGGTTTGATAATATGATTGTAAATTTATATCTTGTAATTATTAATTAGTCTTAGATTAAATTTTATTTCATGAATAAGTTACATCTAGTCCTGTAAATAGATTTCAATTTTAAATTTTAAACTTGTCTTTTTAGTTACTTGTTTAAGGTCTTTTTTTTTTCAATTTTAGTTTTTTATTTTTCTTATTTTCTGAGTTATACCTGTAAACTAGCTGGTTGTCTTTTTTCACAAAAGCTAAGCGTATGTCACAATAAAACTTGACTTGATTTGATACAGTACAATGAAAGTCATAACCACACACGGTAGGTATGCCATGGTTGTACATGTACAGCATGCAAAGCATACCAAGGGCTACGTTGAAGCAGCACATTGCGTACATTTGTAGGCCTATATTACAGGTCTTTGAGATTAGTAAGTAAGTATGACAGCTCTTGGCTTCAATTAAATGAGCCATGTCGCAGTTTGCGTTTAGCCTATTTTTATGTTCATCATTTGTAAGCCTTGTCAGTCACGTCTTGTTTTCTCCATCATTAACCATCCTTGTTTCTTTTTCTTTATACAGGACAAAATAACATGACTGAGCTACTTATTTCTTATCTTCTTCTGATTATAGCATTCCGTCGCTGCCATGGTGGCAAACTTTACCAAACCAACTGCAGAACAGCCATCTCTGTTGATGCATCAAGAGGTAAGCCACCCTTAAAGTGCACCTAACCCCAAAATATTTTTTTCTCTTGAATAAATCTTTGCACCTGTTCGAAACACAGTGCGCCTTTTTAAACTAAATCTTAACTTTTTTTAGGCTGTTAAGGTTACGAAATCTAGCCATCACCTGTTGCACGGCCAAGCTAGTAAAGGGGCATGGGTCTATTCCTGGGTTGACGTCACAGACTGATTTGCACCGCATTAAGTCTTTGTAAACATGCATGCAAAGAAGTTTGTGACATCAACCCAGGAATAGACCCATTCCCCTTACTTGCTCGGTCGTGGAACAGATAATGGCCAGATTTCTGAACTTTTACCGCCTGTAAAAAAGTTAAGATTAGGGCTAGAAAGGGGGAAAAAGGCGCAATGCGTTTCAAACAGATGCACAGAGTTATTGAAGCGAAAAAAATATTTTGGGGTTAGGTGCACTTTAAAATAACGAAGGTCATCGTGTATCTTTGCCAGCTCACTAACTGACATGATTACTGATGATTACATGTACATGTTGCTTTCAGGTGGAGACATTTTTTCACGAGTTTGGCCATGTAATGCATCAGTTGTGTGCAAAAACAGATTTTGCATTGTTCAGGTAAATGTCTGTTGCTCTGAAACGATGTATTTCCCTTTACTACAATAAAGGTCTCAGTGGAGGGCAGAAACTGTATTAAGAGTTGTATGTTCAGAAGAAAAGCAAAAACCCCTAGTTTCATACTCTCTCTCTCTCCACCCTGGTGTGTTGTGTGTTGATAAAGTTCTTTGCAGAGGCAGCCTGACAGAATGTTGCGAATACAACTTATGCTGTATGCTCTGTAGAGCGTATTTGCTTCTCATAGACAAAACCTTGTGTTCTAGCTTTCTCTAGAAACTTTCTTGTGTTTTTGGCCCTGTTCTTACCTGTAAGATGCAGTGTTAGAGATAGGTATGGGGTCTCATGTCAAAAAACCCGACAAGGTCAGCTACATGACCCGAGAAATAGCCTGTGCGTGGGCTCACCTTGGAGCCCACGGCGCCTCTTCACCAAACTCCTTCCCGCGGGATCGCTTTGCTCTTCGACCCTCCCGCGCGTGTTTCAAAGGTGAGCCTGCGAGCATGCTACCCGAGAAATTAATACATCTTTTTTTTCCAAAATGGCCGCCAGTTTAGTTTTCTTTTGTGTACTTGCAAATTAGTCCTTGTTGCTTCGTTCTGAAACTCGAAATGTGAAATGTTATGAGGAACCCTGAAGATGGTCATGAAGATTTATTGCAGTTGATAAGTTTACTTTACACTACAATGGATCAGTAGTACCTGGTGCATCTAAACAACAGCTCAGTTTGTAATGCAGCCGGTCATTCTTGAGTTTTTTTTTTCTCCGTTACAGTGGCACCCATGTGGAAAGAGACTTTGTTGAAGCTCCATCTCAGATGCTGGAGAACTGGTGCTGGGAAAGAGAACCTCTTCATCGCATGTCAGCTTATTACAAAGGTGTCGAAAAAATTGATTAAGCTGTTTATACTTACATGTCAATCTTCTTTTTTACCAGTAATAAGGATGGCCTTGGATACGCGCGCATCTCATTTTTTTCCAGAAAGCATAACTGTTGTTTTTTTTTTGTCTGTTCACAGATTCTAGTGCTGTTCCCGATGAAATGCTTGAAAAGCTCATAGCATCACGTAATGCGAATACCGGTGTATTTAACTTAAGACAAGTAAGTGATTTTATATTGCGACGTTGCTGCACGATTTATTGGTTTTTCACGCGGACTTTTCTTTATCTTTTTTTCTTCAGATTTTGCTGGCAACATTTGATCAAACAATTCACACTCAACCCAAGGTGCCCTGTATAATCAAACGTTTCCTTCTTTTTGGCGTTTTTATCCTAGTGTTACAGATAGTCTTATAACTTCGATTTTTTTAATCCTTACAGGCAAACACAGCAGAGATTTTTTCCAGACTTTCTAGTGAGATTCTCCGTATTCCGTCCACACCAGGTTTGTTTTTAAAAGAACTTTGCAATCGTATTTACCACTCGAGTAACTTTGGGGAAACGGTCCTAAGATTTCTGGGAGCGTTTGGGTAACAGCCTTTGATTGGTCAATTGATGGTTTCCAAAAGCAACCATTAACCACCAATCAGAGGTCACATTCGTCACTCAATAAATCCGCAAACTTGAAGTGACAGAAGGGGGTCAATTGTGTTTCTAGCGAATGATCCATCACGCTTCACACTTGCAGCTCTTGAATCTGAGCCATTGAAAAGTAAACGTATGTTCAGTGCGTAATGATGCCATTATGGTTAATATATCTCCTAGATACCAACATGCCGGCATCGTTTGGTCATCTGGCTGGAGGATATGACGCACAATATTATGGATATCTGGTAAAAAAAAAAATTCGTCTTCACGTTGAAACATGGTGTCATTCATTCGAACAGATCGTCTTGCTGGCGCGATCCTCATAACTGGAGGCATACCGGCAATTCATAACCTTGTTTGTCATGGCTAATAGAGTTGTCTAACTCTGACTTTAGACTACTTTTGTTTCAAATATAGAGCCTTTAGATAGTAACTACAGCATTCATTTATCTGAAAAATTTTGGGATATTGCAAAATTCTGGAAATAAGCCTTGACTAAATACTTTTGTTTTAAAACACTCTTTGGTGGAAGTTTTCTCGGGGAGATATGGAGGTTGTTGCCTTTTGAAGGAATTTTGCGTCTCCAAAATCATTGGCTGTATTTGGAAGAGTTCTTGTGTGTTAAAAATACCAGGCGAAACACAAGACAGGACAAATTCCGTGGTCGTTAGATGAACAGCAAACTTATGGGGCATTTTGCTTTGCAATGTTTGCTTAGAGCTTTACTGTGCTGTTATTATATGGCTAGCTTTGTGAGAGGGCAAGATGAACCAAATCGCGCTTTGTGATTGGCTACCCGAGCGGGCAAGATGGAGCTATCTTACCCGCGCGGGACTACCCGCCGTGTCCCGCGAAAGAAATTTCCAACTGACCAAGCTTTTTCGGTCAAGATCGCCGGATATTGCATGGCCTCGTTATTTTTTTGCGAGTTTATGGACCTCGACTCCGTCTCGATCCATAAACACGGAAAAAAGAACTTGGCCAATATTCAGCCACCTTGACCTCACACTTGGTCAATAACCCATATATTGGAGAGGACTTTTCAATTAGTCAAACTTGTTTTTGAGTGATTATGACTGAGATCTTTATTTTGGTGTGTTTACTCTCCCCTTTTCAGTGGAGTGAGGTGTTCTCGATGGATATGTTTCACGCCCGGTTTAAGAAAGAAGGAATAATGAACCCCTCAGTGGGAATAGATTACAGAACGTTCATCTTACAGCCTGGTGGTACTGTGGTAAGTAATATGCGAGAGGACAATGCACAGGGTATCCACGATATTGAAATCTGAGCCCCACTCCACCCTTCTCCCGTCCACACTACGCTGGAGGAATTTGTTTAGACGTTTTCCCTCTGAGAACGCATCAAATGTTTTCCGTTCACACTACGTCGGAGGAAATTAAAAATGAAACAGTCTCCGGTCATTTGGGAAAACTTGGGCAGGGGAATATAATGGCGTCGTAACGTCATTGTTTACGAAAAGCTACGTTTTCAGAACCTTTCCGTCCACATAAGAACGCAAAGCCAACATTTTCAAATTCCTTCGCTTTGAAGAGCGTTTTACGAAAGGCTCTCTTTTCATGATGGATCAGTGCGGACGGTAGGCATAACTGTAGAAATAAAACTGCGGTTTCAAATTTCTCTGAGGTAGCGAGGACGGGTCTTGAGTGAGGCAGTAGCATTTTTCTTTCTAATTGCTGCGCAAACGCCATTAAGAGACAGGTTGAGATTGGAGAAGTTCATCTTTTACAATCAGTCGCAATCTTCCCCAGTCTTGCCCATCCTAGTTCATTTCTGCTCCAATGTTACATTTTTGAGGCTCGTCTTCCTCGTTAAAGTATAATTTTTTTTGTTTTATTTTGATTTTATGGGGACTTTGTATATCACAGAAAATGAGTTAATACACTGTGTCAGCTTCTTCGATAGATTCATTTCCTCGATCAGTCATTTTAATTTTACCACGCAAAATAATAATATATTTAAAGAGAAGACATTAAAATTAGGTGACAAGAATGTTTAAAGATAAACCGGAAAGGTTATAATATTAGGCTTCCCCTTCTATAGTTTTATCTGTTGTAGGGGAAAAAATCTTACGGTAAATTGTGAAAATTGTGGCTTATCGTAGACAGGTGCAGATATATAACGTGTTGTTTTTCTTCGGAATGCGAAGTAAAGTGGAACATTTCTATTAAAAACACGACTGCTTTAAGAGGAAATCGAGCAATTTCAGTTTTTAATGGACAAGAATCTTGTACCAGAATAATGTTTAGTGTATTAAAATGCATTCTGCTTTTTTTCTAAAAGCAAAAGCTCTACATAATTGCCTGAAAGAACGAGATATGTCCAGGATTGCACGCTAATTGGATTCAAATTCTTTATGATTGGCATCACAAAGTGTCCTCATTGGTAAAATGTCACCAAAACACACACAATTCTGTCAAATATGAAGTAATATGAAAATGTCAAATAGCCCTGCCAAATATGAAGTACTAATTAAAGAACACTTGCGTTCCATCCTGGACATAAGTGGAAATAACTCCAAAAACAAGTCCCCTAGGAACTCCAGACAATAAATTTTAAAGTTGAGAGAAATCGTGCAAACAGAGGAAGAATTTCATCATCAGTTTCATTTCACCAGTACTTTCAACTTGTGTTTCATATGAACTTCAAACTTTGTTTTTAGACTGTTCACAACCCTTTATTTTCTCTCCTTTAATCCGATCTTTGAATGCGTGGAGGGAATCGCGAGAAGACTGGACGCTAGCGCAAAACGGAAGATTTTTCTTTCTCGCTTCGCTCGCAAGCCCCACCCCGCACCCCTGAGTGGTTCGCGCTCGCTTCGGTCGCTTTTTATTTTCGCGTGCGTAGATAGAGAGGCTGTCAACAGTCTGTTTGTTTTCGACAAAGATTTCTTTGGCATGTCTGGATTACTTATTTTCCTGTTCACGCATTTTGGCACAGGTCCAGTATTTCATTGTTCATGATCATGGAGCAATCGATCGTAAGCTTGTTACCTAATTTCGCATGCAAATATTCGTAAAATCATTAAGCGTAGAATACGCACAAAATAGAATACAACAGGCGACAGCGTCGGTAAAATCTACTGAAATCTTCTGAGTATTTTGGTTATCCGTCATTCTGTCACGACCAACTACAGCATGTGATTACTGAACTACAACTGAGTGGATTCCTTCTAAGCATCATGTTATTCTTTTTGGTCTTTTTTTTTTTCAGGACGCGTCAGACATGTTGAAGAACTTTCTCGGCCGTGAGCCCAACCAGGACGCGTTCCTAGAAAGCAAAGGACTCAAAAAATAACTCATTGACACAACGTTAATTCCTTCAGATAGCTTCAAAACCGTTGGACGGTTTGTAGCGCGCTACATTATTTAATAAACCACGCACAAGATCTAGGATTTGTCGCATTTAATAATAAATAACACATTGATAGCAATGTTGGTCTCAAGTGTAGTGAATGCTATTTTGAAGGAAAAAATAATTCGTTGTTTGTAATCCGTGTTAATCTTCTCTATCCTTTAACCATCCTTGTTCCTTTATAAAAATTATATTCCATGTAAATGCGGACAGCTGTAAGAAACTCGCATTTTATGGTTATAAACACATTTACTCCCCGTGCATACCACTATTATCTTCCTGTTTTTGCCCAAATGATATCTCGACCTTTAACAATACTATTGGGATTTTTTTTGACTGTTGCTAAGGTTATGATCATTGTAGCGCAAAAACCGAACTAAATATAAAAGCAATGTTGATTGGTTGGTATAGCTTCTCACTGGACCGTTGTCCTGAGTAAGTTATGCGCGCAGGAATCTTAAAACCTAACTTTATAATACGGCGAAGTTATGTATAACAGCCCTGTTTATGAAAATACGAATTCAATATAAAGGCAATGTTGATTGGCTGGTATGATCTCTACGATGTGCAGAATAAAATATACGAGACGAGCAAGAATCTTGAAACCTTTATGATACAGCGACGTCGTGTGTTTATTCGGGCGTGTTGATCATCAGAGAGGTGAGTTGTGTTATTGGCATGTTAGTCAGGACTTGTCTTCAGAAGAAATTCTAAAAGTAAGCTTAAGCTTTATGTAATGAAAAAGTTCACACACAAAGAATGCCTTACGTCAA
The DNA here is from genome assembly GCA_019787425.1 of Platygyra sinensis. NCBI lineage: Eukaryota > Metazoa > Cnidaria > Anthozoa > Scleractinia > Merulinidae > Platygyra > Platygyra sinensis. The sequence continues at coordinate 25,687 of JAHPZR010021871.1, forward strand.
GGAATCGAAATTTGCGATCTCTCGCGAGTTGAGACAGACATATTGACCGATTGGCCGGGAGTAATAATCTTGTTATCAGAAAGTGTTAAAGTAGACGATCAGTTCAAACGTTTAATTTTTATAAGCTTATGTTTGTTACTAAAACATGACTTTATTGACATTCGTTTAATGGAGATCTTTTCCAAGTTATCAATTCAAACCAATTGGTAATTGTAATGTAAAACAAAAGTCACTGATGCAAAGCTGGATCAATATAGCTACGATTCACTTGTATTAACAGACCTACCACGGTTTTCGACGCCATCTTGACGGGTAAGCAAAGCGGTCAGAAATTACAGTGTTTGTTTGGCAATCCAATGGCACATAACTTTTCCAAAATTGAATTTTTCACAATTTGTGAATCGAAACGCTAAAATACTGGGTGGAAGATTGTATTCACAAAGTTAGAAGGATGTAGCTTGGTTAGGCCCAGTTCAGACGCCGAATTTTTCATGAGCCGAACCTAATACCTTGAATTAAGTACATGAAAAGTTCGGCGTCTGAATCAGTTAAGAACGGCTATTTGAATTTGGAACGGCTCAACCGGGAATTTCGCCTTTGGAACGGCTATGATTCAGACGCTGAACCTTTCGTGTGCCGAACCTAATGCATAAATTATTATAACGTATTTTATAAGCAGTTTCGGTTTTCTGTTTTTTTTTACAAGCAGTTTGGTTCAAACTGGATTAAGTTCGGCGAATTAAGCTCGACGACTAAATCAATCGGCGAATCGCGGCTAAATTTTTATTTTGGGTTACTTAAACGCTTACAATCGATTTAATTTACACATCGGAGGGTAAAGTTATACAGAAAAAAATTTCGCCTCGTATGCACTTTAACTTAAATAACGGCATACTATATTAACACAAATAAAGGTAACACTGGCTCAGCAGTAACTACAAAGCTAATCGAGCGGAGTAACACCTTCCTGTGTTGAGGCGGTTCGCGGGAAAAACATTTACGGTAAAACATGGAAAATAAAAATCAACAGAGCGTCTTCTAGCCAAGCTAAATCCTTCAAACATACTGAACACAGTTTTCTATGTAGTATTTTAACGTTGCGGCTCACGAATTGTCAAAATTGTATAAAGTTCAATTTTGCAAAAAAGTTATTTGTCATCGGATTCCCAAACAATCAGTAATTTCTTACCACCAAGATGGCGTCGAAAACAGTGATAAAGTTAGGAAGACTAAGAACAACATTTTTAGCGATACCTTGATCTGAGGCTTACGTGACTTCTAATCATGGATTAATGAGGAAAACATGAGAATATCAGATGCGATACAGCTACATTAAAACGTTTTAAAGCCAGAAAAGTTGATTGAAGTGATCAGCGGTGCCGTGCTGTGTTCATTAGCTGAGAATTTAGGGAATGTAAGAAGAATCGAAGCAAAGATCGTGGCAAATATGGATACTTAATTGAATTGTCGCACAAATATTAGGAAAAGTTATGTTATCAAACTGTTTACTCATTTCGTCATGTGCTCTTTTGTATAATCTAGATTTATTGAGTGGCAGTTAACTGCACTGAAAACAGCTTGTACAGTTTAATTAACCACGTTATGCTCCTTTGTGACGCTAAAAACACGTTGGTTCTTGTGTTTATACTTAATATTACTTACGTTTGCCAATATGTGCCTGATATGGAACATCATGATAAAAATCAACTCAGACCAAGCAAATTGAGATATCGAAGACAATTTAAGGTGATTCCTCAGAAATAAAAGTACCGATAAATTTTTTTGAAATTTTCCCTGAATGTTCTCTACCAAAAATAATAGGTCACCATTCTTGCCTAAGAGATGTGACGGGTCAATCTTACTCCATTTATGCCTGTAAACTTAGTTTATTAAAGTAATACTTAGGAAAAAAGTTGACAGGCAGAAGGTGTCGAGCATACAGAACAATGTCACATAAAATTTGTGGAAAAATCGCGCTGGCTAATTAAAACGACGTGGACGTAAAGAGTTCACAGAGTCATTGTTTTCGCGGTCGTAATTTGCATCACGGAGTAGCGGTTTTGTACACTCTTTCACCTATATCTTTTTTTTTCTTCCATATGCAATAAAAAATATTGGTTACCATGCTCGTTTTAGAGAAACGAGCATTTATTTCACTATCGAGCTCGGCTTAAGGGAAATTTCTTTCGTTGTGTACGTGCACACACGCTCATTTGCACCCAAATGACGCGAAAATCGTGCGCAATAGGGATGCGCGATGCACTATTGAGGAATTTGTTCAGCCTTTTCCAGGCAAACACGGAAGTTTCTCGTGACCGTAAAACTGTGCTCCGGTTGATCACTAAATGTAACAAAGTGAAACATTTCTCCGCATATCTCGCTTAAGAAAAATTGCTGTGAGCTGAATCTCGTGAGAGTCTGAATATTTACCTTCTTTCTTTTCCCAGATTCTGGACTTTATCTACTGAACGGTTTCGATTTTTATTTTTATATGCCGTGACACTGAAAACCATCAATAGCACAATACAACGTCAAATCTTTTTCAGGAGTGATTACAACTGGTTTACTTCTACAAATCTACTTTTGAGAACTTCAATGTTTAGGGTAAGCAAACGATAAAATTCTGAAAACTGACTTGGCTCTCTACCACTGCGGTAACCTGCGATCAGGCGTACCATACATTTTTTGTCGCGGCGGGAAGGTACGCCTACCTTCCCGCCTCGACAAAAAATATAAGGGACGCCTGATCGCAGGTTATCACTGCGGGCGCCTTAGAACTAGGCTAACTTCTTCGTTTCTGTAAGACTGATGCTTCTGTTGTCCAAGCTGCAATAAAGGATATCGAAAGTGTAAAAAACCCAGCAACAAGCATAAAAACAGCAATTACACAGCGAATTCAACGCGAGAGAACACATGGAAAACAGCGCATCTTAATTTTTTCCATTCGCGCGTAACCACAATTCCTTGCGCATTTGATCTCACCGCTACCACAATTCCTCGTGTTTCGCAAAAACGTTTTTTAGTAGCCCCTGTAATGTGGCCTCGCTTCAGACTCACTGCGGCAGCAAAAACCATTCAGTGGATAAAGTCAAGAAATTGTGATGTTATAGGAGATCAATAAAAAATATACACTTATCTAAGTTTTAGGTCCGTTCATTTTTCCCAAAGTTCCGAGATACTTGTTGATTGCAGAAATGATTCGCAGACTGATTCAGTTTACAGAACCCAGAATGGAAACGCCATGTTGGTAACTTCCTTGGTATAACAATATGGCGGCCTGAAAATATTATAAACATAAACTTTCGCTATCCAGACGACCGATTATATGTATTGAACAAAGAAGCTCAGAAACGGCTAAACACAAACGCAAATTTAAACGTGTACCAAAATGGATATATGACGAAAAATAAAAAAAATAAATAGATCAAAATTCGTCACCCCTGTTCAAGGATTTTAAATTTGACACTACCTCGACTACGCGGCATAGACATGCCGATTTCATTTACAATTGATTTAACAATTGGTTCATGCTTTAGCATGCACTGTCGAGTTATGGAGCACGCGGGAAGTTTGGAGAGCACGAAAGAAGCGTAAGAGTTGCCCGAGGCGATAGCCGAGGGCAACTCTAGCTTCTTGAGTGCTCTCCAAACTTCCCAAGTGGTCCATAACTCGATAGTGCACAGCTAAAAGCATGAACCAATTGTTTTATAACATAGCCGGTTGAATTGTGCATAAAATCCTGAAAATCCGACGCGAAAAAAAGGACAACAATATCAGAAGCGATTGCTCCGACGGTAAGCGAAATATTAAGCAAAATAGCAACTGGTTTTATTTCAATTTTTCTGTTGAAAGCTTGAGTTATCTATTTGACAATTTAAACACGGAAAAACTTAAGCTTACCTTTAAGGTTTAAACAGACCAGCAGTTTGTAATTTGTTTGGTTTAACCAGAGTGTCTTTCTGTCAAAAGTTGTTGCATTTTACCCTCGGACAGTGAAGCGAATCGACGGCACTGATGCGAGTATCTTTTCCGTTGTTTTTCTCTTTTCCTGCCTTATTTAAGAACTCTAGCCCGTGAGAAAAGGTCGAAAACTTGTGTTTGTTCTGGGACTAGTGGGCCGAGTCTCTCTTTCCATTATCGTAGCGAAATAAAATATTTTTCCCAGCGCTGACAATGGCCGCTCGCGCGAAAAAAAATTCTGGCAAAGCAATTTGCTCACGCCATCAGCGAGCACTGTCGAGATTTGGAGCACGCTTACGTATACTGAACTTGATTGCGTGGCTCTGCTTGCTATGTTATAAAATCTAAGTTTTTTTTTTTTTAATGGGTAGACTAGCACGTATGGTTCGTTAGTTCTCTTTTAGTCTTCCCCACTGCATTATTATGTATTTTGATTGTTATCAATGTAATATTGCTATTTTTTTTTCCTATTCTTATTATTATGTTGTAATCGCAGTGTAAATGGAATAAATAAAATAAATATTAGTAGAATTCTACTAGTATACTAATGCAAATGCTGTAATCTGATTGGCTGAGCGATTGCACACTATCAGCCATTAGTGTGCAGTGGCTGGAGCTAGTTTACAAAATGACGACTTTTTTTCGTTTTGTTTAAGTTTTAGCGGAAACTTTTGATGGAAAAGGATAATTAAATTCCTGAGAAGACTTATCGAAGGACATTTACGGCTTATTGACTTAAAAAAAGTTGAACATGATTACTGAAAAAATGATAAGCGCGCGTACACGACTTCAATTTCGAATGACAATTCAATCCGCGCGATCTTTCTAAGGCGCAAAGTTTAATAATACGTCGAGAAATAACTGGAAACCGTTATTTGAACTTACTTTTAGTAAGAATTCTACTAAAACAATTAGATTATTCGCTCTCGATTTCTATGAGGTGATAGTTGATTCGGCCTTCGGCCTCATCAACTATCACCTCATAGAAATCTCTAGCTCATAATCTAATTGTTAATTAGTCGACACTAAAAGGTGCGGATACACGATGCAATATTGCGCGCAATGGCTGAATTGCATCGTGTATCCACCCCAAAATATGTTGCGCGCAATATTGCCCGCAATGTTGCACCGTGTATCCGGGCCTTAACTAGTTGTTGTTCTCGTAATTTATTAGTTGACAACCTTGTAAATATTTTAACATCACTTAATTGTAAAGGCCCGGATACACGGTGCAACATTGCGCGCAATATTGCGCGCAACATCCGTCACTCGACGGGGCTACACGGTCGCAACATTTCGTGCAACATTACGCGCAATACTTGATCAGCGGTTACCAAGCTCTCATGCGATGATGTTTACATCACGCAATCCAAAAAGGCGTCGCTTAGCAGGCTATGAAATTTTGTCCTCACTGGCTCGACTGTCTTGTGGTCGAGTAAGGTAGTGGGTTTTTCCAATGCAGCTGCCCTCACACTGCTTTGTTTTGTTCCATAGACATCGGTTTTCTTTAAAATTGTAAATTATAAATATTCGTTCAGTTAATTGTACCTTCGTAAAACCAAATATAAATATATACACAGAAACGAAACGACCTTTTGCTGCCTTTCCGCGCGCTACGGCTACTCCCTGTCGCCACGCGAGTAATATAAAAGCTGATAAAAGAAGTGAATGAAAATATCCTGAACAAAACGTTTGGATACCGAACCACAGGTAAGGCTTAGGAAAAAAGATTACTTACCTCTGTAATAGTCAATAAATGAACTTTCCTCCTCTGCAGTCCAAACCAACTTTTTACGTGAAACGTACCACGGGCAAAAATTAGGTCAGCGATTAAATTTGAATGTGAGATTTGATTGGCTGAACACTAAAAATTGCGTCACACTATTGCACGAAATGCTGCAGATGGTGGATACACGAAGAAATTTGTTGCGCGCAATGTTGCAGAAGTAGGACAAGATTCTACTGCTGCAATATTGCGCGCAATATTGCGCGCAACAAATTTTGGGGTGGATACACGATGCAATTCAGCCATTGCGCGCAATATTGCACCCTGTATCCGGACCTTAATGATATTATATCTTAGAAAATTATGATTTATTTTATGTTTTTAATTATTTATACACGACCCCACAAGCTTGTAGCTTTAACTTTTATCGTGTTTAAATTAAGGTCATCCATCCAACTTGAACCCTTAAATAGGCGAGACGAAATTTGATCTATTTCTTTTTTATTTTTCTTTATATATCCGTTTAGGTACACGTTTAAATTTTTCTCTTTTTTTTTCAACCAATCATGTCACATATATATTTCCTTTAGCATCTTTTATAATTCTGTAACCGTGTTATCCATATTTACTTAGCTCCAGTGTACCCCTTGAGGAAGGTTAATCCTGTTTAACCGAAATATTGGGCATTAAATTTATCATTTTTAGCCGCCCGCTCACCCTTTCAATTGGTTTTATAGTTTATTTTTCACTTAAAGATCTATAATTTTCGAAATATTGTACATTTCCTCAAACGCATACTACAAGTTATAGATAATGCCGCGTTTTAACAAAACGCATTGTTATATTTCGAAAACGATCCACTCAGTCCGAGTTTTTAGACGTTTTTTATTGTGGTCACGTGACATACCAAATATGGGCGTGGTTCGAAACATTTAAAGGAAATGTGAATCGAACAAACACGGTAAACTTTGATGCCCACTGGACTTCAGGAGCCAAAAAAGGAAGTTTTGAGATTTTCTTAGCAACAGACTTGAAGTTAAGTTTCTCCCCCCTTAAAATCCATCAGACTTTTTCGCTCGATTGGCCTAAACACGTCACGTGGCTGAAAACTGGGGAATATCGAGAATGCTTCCCAATTTTTAAAACTGCGCGCATTGCGAAAAAGATTTGAAGGATAATAAACACGTTAGCCTCCATCTGGGGAGAAAATTTGCTAGAATATTTGTCCTTGGACATTATCTGTTCCTCATAGCTCTTAGTCCTCGAGCTACGCTCTCAGAAAACTGTTCGCTTATCGGAACAGATAATGTCCGCGGACAAATATCCGAGCATATTTTCGCGCAAAATGGAGGCTATTGTTTATCTATTCCATGCTGGTTAAGCCAATGAAAACTCTTGTATTGCATTATCCAGTAATCCAATTTTTAATAATCAGATTTATATTCTACAAATGGAATGATTAGTCTTATTTCTCCACACAAGTTTCCCCTCTATCGTTTCAGAATTGACGTAATTTCCTTGACAACAGATGGCGCGTTGCAGACGTTTCATTTTGTTCTGCTTCGTGTTACTGGGAATTTTTGTTGTAACCGTTTATTTAATTCTGACGCACTTTGTTACAATCCGGCGTAAAGGTATGTAAAGATTGCTGTTACACTGGTGTTAAACATCCAAGACGGCGTGTAATACAAACGGGATTTGACATTAAGAAATGCGGGTAGCAACGATCAAATATTAAGTGTACATTTCGACTATTATAAATTAGTATATACACACTCAGTGATCTTGGTGTTTTAAGCAATCTGATTGGTTCGCTATCTCTGGCTAATGAGCATTATTCACCCCCTACCGAGTGAATAATGCGTAAGCCAAACAAAAATAAAGCATACTTTTGAATAAAGCATACTTTTGATTCACACTGATTTGAACGGTGTTTAAGGACCATTATTCTAGACTAGCAGGAGGCTTTTTCGAAGATTAACTATAGATTTTCCATGTTCAAAGATTCTGTAAATAGTTTCGCGAATTCGCGTATGCTTTGTACAGCTTGTACGTTTTCCACGCATGAATTGAGAGGTCAATTAAATCGGTTTTTAATGGTTTCCTTCTGAAATGTTGTTGAGATCACTTCCTGTGTATATACTAAAACAATTATTCTTTGAAATCGAGGTGAATAGTGGCAGAATATTTACCTCGCCGCTTCGCGGCTCGGTAAATATTCTGCCACTATTCACCTCGATTTCAAAGAATAATTGTTAATTATTCATTCTGTCGGTCATTCATTCGTTCTTGCCTTTCTTCATACTTACCTTCCTCCCTTCCTTCTTTGCTTCCATTTTGCCTTCCTTTCTTCTTTCCTTCCTTCCTTCCTGCCTCATTGCCTATCTGTGTGCCTGTCTGTCCTTCTGTCTGTCCTTCTGTCTGTTCGTCTGTGTGTCGGTCTGTAGAGCACGACTGTCTGTCTGTCTCTTTACCTGTTCTTCTGTCTTTCTAGCTGTCTGACTGTCCTTCTGTCTGTCTGTCTGTCTGCCTGTAGAGTCCGTCTGTCTTTATCTGTTTGTCTGTCTGCCTATCTGACTGACTGCTTATCTGTCTGTCTCTTTATATGTTTGTCTGTCTGCCTATCTGACCGACTGACTGTTTGTCCGTCTGTCTGTCTGTCTGTCTGCCTATCTGACCGACTGACTGTTTGTCCGTATGTCTGTCTGTCTGTTTGACTGTCCTACTGTTTGTCTAACTGTCTGCTTGCTTGTCTGTTTTCTCCGCTCTGTCTGTCTGGCTGGCTGGTTGTCTGTCCATCCGTCCGTCTGTCAACCTACCTTCTTCCTTTCTTTATTCATCTTTTTATTTATTCATTAGTGTACAGTCGGTGAAATACCGATATATCGAACCTACTGATGACTCCACGCAGAGATCTTTTCCCCCGGTTTCGTACCCCATATATCCGGCTCAAACTCCCGAGTTCCCAAACAAGTTTTCGGTACCCTCGGACTTAACATCCCGTAATATCTTTACTGTTAACATGACATTGCATTTCTCATTTAAAGGTTCTGATTCCATAGAAGCATTACTATCTGAAATATTCACTACACAGCCGCCACAGGTGATTAGTTATTTCTAGACCTTTTAAAGGGTTTCGTGCATATTTAGAGTCAAAGTTTTCAAAATGGAAAGGTATTTTCTGAAATTACGTCTGCATTTCGTAAACTGTAGCTGGCAGGAGATTTTATTGACTAAATTCTAGTTTATCGTACACTTGTCACGATAAATTTTCCGGTTTTTATGCTCAACGTTACTTAAGGGGCAGAATTGTTTGATCACGGTATCGGGTTATCTAGACAATATTCCGCGCGGCAAACTGTCGGAAATATCTGATCTTCCATATGATTTCGACTGAAATCTTCGGAATTTCTTTGTCGTCTACGGGAATTTTCCCAAAGTGTCAGTAAAACCTTTGAAAGTTTTCGGGTCAACTAGGACCGAAAGTCTGATCGGGTCGGGTTTGTAATCTCCTCAGGCCATCGGGTAATCTTCGGAAAATTCCGAAGCAATGGGTCCAACCAGTCTAGTCATGATCAAACAAGTAAGTGTTTTAAGGGCTATTTTAATTTCAGGTGCAGGTTGATCTAATGACTGAAAAGCGACAAAAGGACAGAAAAGAGCGCTTGAAGAAGTTCTGTGAATCCTATAAGAAGAACAACAACATAGAACTCGCGAAAGAAAGTTACCATCATGTTATCGTCAGCGACAAATACAGACTGATGTATTGTTATATACCTAAGGTGGCGTGCACACAGTGGAAGAAGATGTTTCTCATTCTTAATGATAAAAGACAAGGGATTCAGTACAACGAGCACGAGAAGTACCATGAGAAATGGCGATTTAATTATTTAGCCCATTACTCTGAAGAAGCAATTAGAACACGACTTCGAAGTTACTACAAATTTCTCTTCGTCCGAGAACCATTTGAAAGATTGTTATCGGGTTTCGAAGATAAGTTTGTTTCGAACATTTGGAACTGGCACGAAACATCGCTTTATACCAGCGCGATTTTAAACCGCTATCGCCAAGAACATCCAAATGCTACCGACGATGTAACATTCACAAAGTTTATTTACTATGTTTTAAGTTTAAGAGATGAAGCTAGAAATGAGCATTGGAAAAGTTACGAAGGTCTTTGCCATCCTTGTGCAGTTGATTACGACTTCATTGGTCATTTTGAGAACTTGGGGCAAGAAGCCCAGTATGTTTTGAAGAAGACAGGATTGGAAAAAATCATCGCTTTTCCACCGATAATATCATTGAACACCTCGAGGAAAGTACTCGAAAAATATTCCGAAGTACCGAAGCACATGATTTTACAACTGGGAGACGTCTTTAAAAATGACCTTGAAATGTTTAACTATGCATTTCCCGGTCCTCTCTCAGCGCTGAATATTACCACCGGATCTGGCAAATAGTCACGTGAGCGTAGTCACGTGGGACCAGAAGAGGTGTCCGGTTAGCAGAGCAGAGCTGTGTGAAAAAGGCATTGCGTGACACGTTGGCGCAAGCAGCGTTGTCTGGACCCTTATAGACAATGGCAAATCAGCCAATCACTTGCGAGATTAGTAGCAATCGCGGTAAAATATATTTTTTACGATAACTGCAGAAATTCTCGCACGCTCATTGGCTAATTTTTATCGCCAATAAGCGGTCAGACGGATCAATTTATAATTTATGCGATACAGCAACTAGCGATAGCGGTCAATTTTTTAACGTAAAAAATAAAGTGACGTCAATTTCATATGCGTCTGTCTTGTTGTTAACAATGCCGAGCGCTAGTCCTACCCGATTCCTATCGAGCCATCATGAAGGAAATCTCTCCCTCGCGTGAAAAATCATGACGCGCTCAGTTTCAAAATTTACGTTGAGTTTAGTGCAAGCATAGAAGACATCATCCATAGTGCAAGTTACTTTTGTTTAAATTAAATTTCCGCAATTTGAAAATCATTCTAAACAATCCAAACCCCACTTCGAACTTTGACTTTGACTGGTTGCCTATATTTTCAGCTTAAAAAATTTTCATTGACAATTTTAAAAACCTGGTTCAGCGTTTCCGTTCAACCATTGCTCAACTGATTGTGGCGTGTTAGGATCCTAATGACCTCTGTTTTCCTTCACCGTGCATTGTAAGAGCTTTATTGTGGTCAATTAAAAAAACGCGTTTTTGCGCAACCTCGTTCCCAGGGCCTTTTCCTCATGCTTTTAGCTGCGCGCATATCGAGTTATGGATACACATTGCCTGATTTCAAACCGTGAAGGACTAGATACGAGTCTGTAAATTATGGGATAAGCAACTATTGATCCACATAGTCAGAAAGAGCACACCAAGATTCAAAAAATCCCCAAGTTTGGTGTTAATCAGGCTAGTTTTGCCTGAGATACAGCGATTTAAAAACGTCAAAATTAACAAAGAAATGTATGGCCATCATTGCTAATCTCATAATTTACCGACTCGTACCTAGTCCTTCACGGCTTGAAATCAGGCAATGGTAAGTTTGGAGAGCACTCAAGAAGCTAGAGTAACTCTTGCGCTTCTTTCATGTTCTCCAAACTTCCCGCGTGCAGCCATAACTCGATATACCCACGCTAAGCATGAACTAATTTTTTATTTCTACAATAACAATAAATTGCAGTAAAACAGTGCATTGCCCGTGCCAATAATTTTGCGTTGACTTTTGTGATTCTATAAACTCTTGCTCTTAGGCCATCGAAACTTGATTAAGAAAATAACACAAACAGCGGTGATAAACATTGTATTCCAACGCATTTTTATAGATAACTTGACGTTTCGTATGCTAGTCAACATACATTTTCAAAAGTGACCGTTACAATTTTTGAAAACTATAATATATCGTAAAACAATGGAGGTCTGATTCTTTTTTATACTTGTCATGACTGGTTTTAGCAATTGCTTTGTTTCTGGTTTTACAAAGCTCCATGAAAACCTACCCTATGGGACGGACCATTACATTTTTGAGAAGGGCCTGAGGGGTTAGCCCCTGCCCCCCCCCTCCCCCACCCCCACCCCCCTCAAAAAATTATGGTTCATACTACCTGAAATCATGGGGATAAAAGTTCTCATGAAGTTCTCTTATATTACAGTCGGGTGAATGGCATATTGCAGTTATCATAATTTTCACCAGACGCACGTTGCTTTATGGCAATAAACAAATAAGTACTTCCCCAAACTGTTATTGCCACCATGTTTATCACCGCCACGAAAATGTGTCTCTTCCAATTTTTGCGCCAAACGGCCATGATGGGCATGTTCTGGTAACGAGTTTCAATAGCTATTGACACGCTGGTGAAAAACCACTCAATGGCCAGGGTCGCGGATGTCGTGATGGCAAATGACTGCAGCAGGGGCAATGGAGAATTGTCGCTTGTGTAAAAATATTGATAAAGATAGAGGTAGCCGTTTACAGAGATAATAGCGCTGGATTCATACAACATACTCATGATGTTAATGTCCGCACCCAGTCTCTCGCGGCGAGGAGTGCGGAACCCTCCCCAGGGAACTTTTCTTCTTTCCAACACCTGATGGCTTATGTGGTCTATTAAAACCGTAGTACTGCGTTCAACGACTTCTGCTATGCCATGGATTACTCCAATCACGACAACTGATTGGAACTTAAAAAATCCCAGATCCACTTGTAACAGCCTCAGCATTACCGCTGCGCCACTGTACAGTGGGGCCAACAGCACGAATGAAGTTCCCGGATGGCTGATTCGCGACAACCGCTGAACACAAATGCGCGACACGCCTTTGACAACAAGTGCTATAAGCGGAGTGAAGATTGCAATTACCATTTTGCCGCTTTTTCCTTCGCCTCTGTAGGCTGGGTAGATTATGTAAGCAATAAAAACAGCCGTGAAATACGTTAAGATACAAGGCGCTGTAGTAAGCAAGAATATTCGGCAGTGCATCTTTCTGGGACCATGGCAAAGATGCTTCACAATCATACACACTTGTATACAAACGCAGAGAAAAAACAGAGCTATCAAAGGAATTTTCTGCGTTTTTGTCAGCTTGGTGCGAGAGAATCCAAAAGCTTGAAAACAAATTCGATAAGCAGCATCTACAAGGTAGAAGGCCAAACATAAGAGGAAGAGTTTGAGCTTAAGTCCTGATATCTGAAACGGTCGAAAGTAAAATAGTGTGTTTAGAAAGAACCAGTAAAAGTAAACGGAACATACGATGACTTCTGAGATCGTTTTCATCCATTGAAGTTTCTCTGGGACCCATTTAGTGGAGGAACTTTCGCATTTGAGCAAAGTTTGATAGCTGAGGTAGTAGATCAAAATTGACACGATTCCGACCAGGGTTGCACACAGAACTGATATCAGAAATCCAAAATAGAATGATTTCATAAGTGAACGAAAAATTGACGGCCTAATTCGCTTCCAAGCCATCGCTCTATCTTGGGTGGCGACTTCCTGCGTTGGTTCTGTGTCTTCTGTGGAGCAGGCATCGATTAGTCTAGCATGAACTCGACTGGACTCAAGATAATCAAACTTTGTTGCGTCACTGTTGCTGTATTCTTGGTAAATAAGATCATCTACCGGTTCACAGTACCATTCCAAGCCCGTGTCGTCTAGAGGATTGTAGCCAAGCAGGTGGGAATTCTGGTCTGCCTCTTCTCTAAAGTTATAATGCTCAGCAACGCTGCAAGTAAAACTGTAGGCGACGTGTCCAATGATCTCTACAACGGTATGGCCGACCATATTTACATGGCAAGGATCGCCAAAATAGAATTCTTGTATAAGTTCAATTAAGATCTTCAGTGGTTTTATGATCCCAAATACAGAAACGAAAGCAGCTCTCTCAAAACGTTGCTTCAGAGGTTACTCTCTCGCATAAGGTTGTGAACTTCCTTGCTCAGTTTAAACTAGCGTTTCACGACCTTCTGACGTTTTTTTTTTTTTGGTGTGATCCTAAATCTTAATAACAAAGGAAACGAAACTGTACTGGAAACTTTCGAAAGTCCCCGAGATAAAGGAAATAAATCTGAAAGCTTAAACACACATTAACCACTCAATAATTGAACATTTCGTTGTTGGAGGAAGTTGACGAGTAGGACAAACCACAATTTTTGATGCCATCTCGCCGGGTAAAACGGTCACAAATTACCTGAGCCGTGTTTGTACGGGAATTGGCTGGCAAATAACTTTTCTTAAATATGGAATTTTACCATACTAGGTGGTAAATTGTATTCACCAAATTTGCAGGACGCAGCTCAGTTATTTTTTTTTATTTCCCACACAATTGTTTTATTTTTTCCCGTGAAACCCCATCTAGTCTAACCAGCGAAATTTAGACAAATGTATGGAAAATTAGAAAAATTAACCGAGTGTCTTCTAGCCAAGCTACATCCATCAAACTTGTTGTATAAAATCTTCTGCCCAGTATTCTAACGCTGCTAGTTCGCACAAATGGTGTAAAAGGCAATGTTTAAAAAAAGTTATTTGCCATCGGATTCCTATACAAACACTGTAATTTCTGACCGTTGTGGCGACCCGTCAAGATGGCGTCGAAAACCGTGATTAGCCCTAAACTTGGGAATGGATTGGATATGCGTTGATTTAGCTCACTTCTGTGAAGTATATATGAAATAATTCATATTTGAACAACGGTTGTAGATGAAAGTGAAGAATGATCATCGCAGTTAATTTTCTAATTTAAGCAATTGGAAAGAAGAAGCCTGAAAAAAATCAGGCCCCAGTTGTTCGAAAGATGGATAACGCTATCCACTAGATAAATCACCATCCAGTGGATAGCGTTGTTTGTTTTGTTACCACCGTTTTCGTTGATACGCGACTTAAAAAAACAAAACACCCTCGGAAACGTTTCCAAATTTCCGCCAGTCTTGCGTGTTATCGGCAGATCGGATCAAAATCCACCAATCACAGCCACTAGTGTGACTTTCAGACCTTCTTTACGTCATGCTAGCGGGCTGTGAATGGTGGATTTCGATCCGATCTGTCGATAACATGTATGATTGACGGAAATTTTGGAAACGTTTCCGCGGGTGTTTTTTATTCGAAAGTCGCGTATCAACGAAAACGGTGGTAACACTTATCCGTTGGATAACGATTTATCCGGTGGATAGCGCTACCTGGCCTTCGAACAACTGGGGCCAGGGCTTCAACGGGATTCAAACCCGTGACCTCCGCGATACCGGTGCGATGCTCTACCAACTGAGCTATGAAGCCACACATCGGGAGCGAGGTCAATTTATTGAGTTCATATCTCCCGTGAGGAGTCAAATGTGAAGTATATATGAAATAATTCATATTTGAAAAACGGTCGTAGATGAAAGTGAAGAATGATCATCGCAGTTAATTTTCTAATTTAAGCAATTGGAAAGAAGAAGCCTAAAAAAAAACAGGGCTTCAACAGGATTCAAACCCGTGACCTCCGCGATACCGGTGCGATGCTCTACCAACTGAGCTATGAAGCCACACTTTGGGAGCGAGGTCAATTTATTGAGTTATTCACTTTAAGCTAACTTCTCTTCGTACCTTTTGCCAAAAGCCGATCACTGAGAGGTCAGGAATAGAATCAAAGTAAACAAGGATTGCAGAAGGGTTTCTTTTGTCACAGCGGGGTAGTCTAAATGAAATAAGACACAGAACGATTGATCCCAACGGGAAGGAGAACATGACAAAGGAAATGGTAGTTCAACCAAGACTGTTGGCAAAGTGAGAAGGAAAAGAAATAGCAAGCGTGCCCGCCTGGAGTTAACCCTAACAAATTTACTTCTTACTCAACCTTTTAAAGGCCACTCGATAAAAATACCCATTTGACCTTTATTTGAATTTCAGAGTAGTTACTAAGTAACCGAAAATAAAAGAGTTGAATCATAACTTTTGACTTCAAAACAAAGAAATTACGACAGCTCACTGATTTGTAGTCAGTTGAAAACTGACAAAAGAAAATGATCGTGTACATGCTTTTGGCTCGTACAATGAGATATCCCAGAGTAATTTATTTATAAATTCATCTGGACACTCACAACTTGGGAGAAATTATGAAGTCGTAACTGTTTAACCCTTTTGGGGATGAAAAAAAATTGAATTAAGAAAAGGAGATTCTGACGAGAAAACAAGTGCCATATTCCGAAAATAATCGTTACAACAATCGCGTGTTCCCGATTCGTATCAACAAATCAAAACTTAGTACGACCTCTCACCGATGCTCCCAAACGCAGTAAGGCGGAATGACCTGACGTCTTGCTTTTTAGCAACTTTTCTGACGAGACTCGAGGGTTCAATAAATGCACGGTGACGTCATGTGGTATTTGTCTCCCCATTTAAAACTAAGTCGAGTTTTCGCATTAAAAAGGATTTACCTTTTGTTGACTTGACCAGAAGCATATCACCTAGAACTAGGTGATATGCTTATGCTTGAGTGAGAAACACTAGTACTTCAGAGACGCTTAACTGTGTAATAAATTATTTTTACGATACAATCATGTTTAAACTCTCTCACATCCACCAGTTACGCTCAACACAAGCCATGTCAAGGAAATATTGCAAAATTTCTCGTTCCCGTTTTCGGGACCGCGTTAAAACTGGACACTAGCACAGCTCGACTCGCACCCACTTCTCCTCCTGCGGATGATCCTGACCAATCATTAGCTTTCTTGTACACTTTGCTGTTCGTCTCCTTCAGCCTGCTGCACTTGTGAGGCCGTTATGGCCTGGATCTGTCCAAGCAATTGCTGCACATCCGGTTGATTTGGATCGATTGCGACATAAACTGCGTCATTGTCTACCAGCTGTACGTCATCTTCCGACGTCACTGGTACAGCGGTACTCTCCTGTAGCACATGCTCCGTAACAACCTAACAGAGAAAAGTAAATTATGATAGGTTCAAACGCTGGCGATTTCTAACAAGTGGACATTTTCTTCATCGTTAGCTAAAGAATCCAGACATTTCGCCTGCAGGTTCCAAGCGGAAAATTCCTTAAGATTCTGAAATACTTCTAAAAATATTTTGGTTGAAAACAAGCATTGTGAAAGGTTATGTAAAATTGGAATTTTTTAATCAACGCCCAGGGGTACTCCCTATAATGGTCCATACGGGAAGGCCCCGACCGAAAGGGGTACGTTTTTCAGGCTTCAGGTAAATGAAAGGGTAGGGATCTCACAAGCTGAGGTACATGAAAGAGTAGGGAAATCTGTCATGTAGTTACTTTAATGGGCCTTCAATTAAGATATTTCGAAAAGATCCACCTTATGGTTGTATCATTTCATTTATTAGGCACTCCATGAAAATGACAAGAAGACTTCCTTTATCGGTGATTTATACACACTACGGGCCAGTTATGAAAGTCTGTGAAAGGGCTACCTTTGTTCAACAAAAAGTATCCCCTCCCCCCCCCCAATAAAATTCAGCAAATCCAAGACAAACACACGAAATATCAAATTAAGGCGAAGACCGAACTCTTTGCATGTTTCTATTTCACCTTGACATCATGTTGTTTATAAAATACATTTAATTTTACATATTTTTACGAGCAGTATTTCCCAGAAGTATTTTACTTGAATACATACATTTTTTAACCTACATACTTGTACTAAATTTCAAGTAAGTACTGCAACGACAAAAAAATGTTGAGCTAGTATTGTCAGTAATCTTAGTATTGCAAACAATGATAAAGTTGTTAGCATTTTTAATCCGACGTTGCCTTTATAAACTGTAAGATACCTCGGAATGTTGTCCACCAGCTTGTTCGTGAATCATCACTTCCGTTCCAACCACCATCCCTGTTTGCGAAGTTCCCTGGGAAGTGCTAGCATCGGGGACATGTAATAACCCAGTGGGTGTCTGAATCAAGTCCGCTGCTTGCTGCGCAGCTGCCGCTTGGTTCACAATCTGTTCCGCAAGTTCAGCGGTTATCTCTGGGATGGTGACTGTGGAGATTTAAAGGAATTACGTCACTGTTACTGCATCTTCAACAGTTTAGCATAACTTTCATCCGTGTTAATCTTCTCCATCCTTAACCATCCTTGTCCGTTTATGTTTTATTATTATATCCTTAGTGTTTTTCTATCTTAATAAATACTTTCAGGTTTCTTTAAATTCAAAGGCAATTTATACGTGGCCAAAATAACTCAATATCGTGGTTCAAACAAAGCAAGCCGATTTCTCTGAGCAATTAAAATAATCATGCTGTTACCACAACTAGTAGAGAAAAAAAAAGAAAACAATGGAGACAGTACTTTTCTGTGGCGCATTTCCCCGTGTTCACCACAAACTACAACACTTTTTCGTTCTTAGCGCCGCTGGTTACATGTACCTGTTTTCCCGCCCTTGTCGGCGGTTACCAAGTTTTCCCGCGCTTAGCACCTGTTACTTGTATCCCGCTACTTTTGGCGCCAGTTAACTGTATTTCCACGCGTGAGACTCCCTTCAAAGTTTTACCGCGCCTGAGTGCCAGTCAGCTGATGTGTTCTCGTGTTTGGCGCCCTTTAGCTGTTTTCCCGCCCTTGGCACCAGCTTCAAAGTTTGCCCGCGCTGAGCAGTTACACGTGTTTCCTTAAACCTCTTAGAAATCTACCTGTTGTAATTTGAGGCTGTTCTGCTTCCTGATCGCTGTCCCCAGCGCCACCCCCGTTCCTTCCAAGTCGCTGTGTTTGCACCTGATTCAGTAGATGCTGCGCCAAAAGCAACTGCTGCGCCAGGGTGATCTTAAACTCACTTCCCGTCTGATCCGCACCCTGCACCACAATCTGTGGTCCCCCGGCTCCCTCAGTCAGCTCCGCGCTCAGATTGTGAGGCACGATCTCTCCCAGCACCTGGGTAACCTGCTGTAGAAGTGACGTATCCGGGATTTTAGGTTCTGATGCCTTGTTGGCCTCTGGGACTTCGTTCTGACAGCACAAGAAAGAAAGAGATCTGTTAGTGAGGCCGGCTGAGACAGTGTATTCTAACATTATGATACATTGCAGAAATTGTTCGACTGAGTGACTTGTAAAACACTGAAAGAGTAGGGCACATTGAGCATATTTTCATCATTTATCACTTGAGATTGATCTTAATCAGGCCAACCTACATGACTCGTTTGGCTCATTTCTCAATGTAGTATAACACTCGATGTTTTTAGTAGCGCAGATTGAATGAACTTTATTTAAGTGTCGGAGTATTTAGCTTAACATAAGCTAATTGTGGACACTAAAAGAACATTCCAAATACAAAATATAATTAAAATCGGAACACCAAGAGTATTAAAAACTAATTTGAAAATTTACAATCTTTTGTTAAAACAAAGAAGATTCATGTAAAACTATTTTACATATTTAAATATCGCTTATTTCAAAGAAAATATGATAAATTGTCTGCATACAGGAAAAGACAGCTGCGAAACCAACTTAATTCGCGTAACAGAGGACTGGAGGAAAGCAATGGATAACAAGGAATGTGTAGCGGTTTTATCAACAGGCAGGCATGAGCAAAGCATTCTTAAGAAACTTTAGGCTTACGGATTGAAGTGTTACTTGAAATTGCATTTGTGCACGCGCACTGATCCAGTTCATTATATCATTTTGAGGTTTCAAAGTCGCATAACGGCCATTTTATAGTTCTTGAAAATTTAACTAGCCATTAATATTTCTAGATCTTCCTTAAACATAAGAGAAACTAGAAAACGTTGGGCTTTGTGTGGACCACCTCTGGTCTCTGTATTCTTATGGCTGTTAGAGAAGAAACCAACGCAAATATGGGCGCTGATTGGTTTAAATCCGTGTTTCTATTACATAATGACCTCGAGTTTCTATGGCGTGATAGTCGTTCAAAATTTTATCTAAATCCTCTTTGCAGACATTTCGACAAGGCCAAGAAGCGGCCGTCGTTTTGTTAGCATTTTGTTTGCTATCACAGAATAGATAGTGAGTAGCGTAGCCAATCAGAGAGCGGTATTCGTGATGGGAGCACTGCCGGGAAGGTTCACATTAAGACTATTCTTTTAAGATAAGTGCACTTATGTCCAGGATTGAACGTAAGTATTGTTTAAATAGAACTTCATATTTGGCAGGGTTATATGACATTTTCATATTACTTCATATTTAGGAAAATTGCGTGTTTTGGTTATTTTAATCAATGAGGACACTTTGTGATGCTTATGATAAGAAATTTGATATATCTGGATTAGTGTGACACCAAACACCTCTTGCTCCTTAAGATGATTCGTTAGTTTTGCATTGTGCATTCACACTGCGCACGATTTTTGGGTCATTAGCGCGCGCACATGAGCGCGTGTACGTACAAAACGTAATTTATATATTTTAAGAGATGTCCCTCAAACTAAGCTCGATAGCGAGATAAATGCTACTTTTCTCTTAAACGAGCACGGTGACCCCACTTTTTATTTCATAAATTCAATGAGAACAATATCCTCAGTAACTGAAAAAAAAATTGGCAGAAATCTATGGCTAGTTTTTTGGCAAATGAAATAAATGCTATGAGAGAGACATAACGCGCCCAACAGAGCAAGTCCAAATTATGTTTCCTTTAAAGGATAAAACAATGCAGGGTATTTGAAGCCATTTTTTCTGGGACTTAGATGAATAAACAATCAAAGAAAGTCGAACTCTGTGTGATATAGCACGCCGCATTAGAAAATAATCGCGCTTATTTGTTGCGCACGGAGATCACCAAAAGGCGTTGTGGCGGGAAAACAGCACGCATTAGAAAATAATCGCGCTTATTTGTTGCGCACGGAGATCACCAAAAGGCGTTGTGGCGGGAAAACAGCACGCATTAGAAAATAATCGCGCTTATTTGTTGCGCACGGAGATCACCAAAAGGCGTTGTGGCGGGAAAACAGCACGCATTAGAAAATAATCGCGCTTATTTGTTGCGCACGGAGATCACCAAAAGGCGTTGTGGCGGGAAAACAGCACGCATTAGAAAATAATCCCGCTTATTTGTTGCGCACGGAGATCACCAAAAGGCGTTGTGCCTTAACAACAGCATACCAAGTTTCATGGGAAATCTATGGCGGGTTCTTTTACTAGAGAATCACCTTAATTGGTGCTGCTTGCAGCTCTCCTTCAGACTCAGCAGTACGCGGTTCATTATCCACCATACTTTTGCCTTCATTTTGTATACTTTGAGCAGCAGATTCTGCCTCCATAGCACCCAGGTCTTCCTGACTATCCACGTCCATGGTTTGCCGAGAGGAACTGTCTTCGTACTTGAAGTCGGTTTGGCTTTCCTGACTGGAGTGTTTAGCGTGAGTGTTGAGGTGGTTTTTCAGGTAATTGAGGCGTGTAAACTTCTTGTCGCAATGCTCGCAAGCAAAAGGTTTCTCTCCCTTATGGATGTTCAAGTGTCGTTTGTATGTTGTCAGGTAGTTGAATTCTTTCTGGCATGTGTCACATTTGTAAGGACGGTCGCCTACAAGCATGGATTTAAAATAAAAAAAAAAACATGAAAAAAATCGTGACTTAGCTAGTCACCCATAGAAACAGAGTAATTAAGCTTGCATCGAAACGTCAAACGTCATCGCATATATTTTTTTAACCGAAATGTTCCTTGAGGTTTCAACCTCTTTCAAAATGTTTTATAGCAAAAACTCCGTTCACATATCGCCAGAGAAATTTGAGAACACCGTTTTCAGGAATTGCGGTCGTTTCGCTCCAGAGCCAGTTCGCCCCGCCTGTTAGCTCCAAGGCGTCAATAGATTAAAGAACGAGAAATAAACACGTTTTGTGTAATTTTGTTTCAAAATGCCTACGATGTTGTCTTTTTCGCTCGTTTATTTTAAAGAGAGAATTTAACACATCCTTCTTATTAACTTTCAGTACGGACGAAGACTTATAGTCCAGGGGCCCGTTTCTCGAAGCTCCCGATAATTACCGGGCCCGTTAAGCTGTTTTGTTTTCCATTCTAGATGGGAGTTTCAAAAGCTTTCAATATTATACAATAAAGTTATTAGCTAAAGAAACAAAATGGACTTTACTAGAGTTCAGAACACACTCTACTTTACTTGAGATTTTGATTTCAAAATCTGATTTCGGGCCCGTTAAGTTACCGGATCTTTCGAGTAACGGGCCCCAGGGCCGGGTTGTTCAAAGCCCGATTAAGCTAACCCAGGGTTAGCGGGAAGTTTTGTAACTTTTTGGTGAGGTATTCTGTTTATATTGTTTGCCCTTCAGTTTTAAGCTGTAGTAATCTCAAACTACATCAAACACTAAAGGTGAAAAAAACTTTTAAACAAGAAAAAATAGTGCTTCAGTTAACGTTTAATCCTGGGTTAACCGGCTTTCGAACAACCCCGCCCAGGCGTACTGGCATTGGGCGAACTGACTATCAGATGAATCCGTCGACCAGTTCCTGTTTTCACTCTCGTTAAACGCAGAAAATGGTTTCCTTGCACACCACGCTGGAAAGTTTAAAAACGAACAATAGCCGGTTAATTTGCATTTGTGTTTGAGGAACACTCGGTAAGGAAAACTGATCACACGATTATTTTTGAGATTTTTGAGAAGCTCCGTT
Source organism: Platygyra sinensis (assembly GCA_019787425.1). Classification (NCBI taxonomy): domain Eukaryota; kingdom Metazoa; phylum Cnidaria; class Anthozoa; order Scleractinia; family Merulinidae; genus Platygyra; species Platygyra sinensis. Next base: position 47,923 of record JAHPZR010021871.1, read on the forward strand.
TTCAAAATGTCTTCCGTCCACACTTAAACGAAAGGCCAGCGTTTTAAAATTCCTTTGGTGACGGATCAGTGTGGACGGTAGGCCTAAAGGCCGCCGCATACTAGCCAATTTTTTGTCGGCCGACAAAAAAAATCGTCACTTGTCGGCTAGTGTGCGGTGAATTCAGACAAGTCAGCGACAAAATCGGGACTTGTCGGGCGATATCTGACAGTGCTAGATCTCAAAACGTCTTGTCGGGCCTTGTCGGCTAGTTTGCGGTGGACCAAGACAATTTGTCGGGGCTCGCGCGTACCTCAACCAATGAGGAATTGTCATGAGAGTCACGTGACTCTTTTCAAACATGGCGGAGATCGAGTCGACCCCAAGACTAAACGCGTTTAGTCGCGACAAAAATCGGCTAGTGTGCGGCAAGCTGATGTCCCGACAAATTTTAACCCGAATTAACCCCGACAAAATATCTTCAGCTCTGTGACAAAAAATCGGCTAGTGTGCGGTAGCCTTAACCGTAGAAATAAAGCGGCGTTTTCAAATACCTCCGGCGTAGTGGGGCGGAACCTTAGGCCGAGCGGGCCGAATGGTAGACCCTGGTTGGTTATTAATTTCCCGCGAAAGTTAAAATCGAGCAACAACCAATCAGAAACAATGCAAGGGTCTCTGTAGATATTATTCATCAGAATGACGTCATCAGCACGCCAAAAGAGCTTGACGAGTGGAAAAGTTTTGTCGTAATCTATTTATTGGCACATACCTGTGTGCAAACGTTTGTGGTTCTTGTAGCTGTCCAAGCGAGTAAATTCTCTCTGACAGTGCTCACATGTAAAGGGTTTAAAACCAGTGTGTAGTCGCAGATGACGCTTGTGGCTGCCAAAATCCGAGAAAACTTTATCGCAGTATCCACACTATGACGGAAAGGAAATAACTATTAGCATCTGGTAGAATATCAAATTAGAAACCATTGACTGGTTAGCGGCCATTTCTGACCTTCTGGAAAAATGATCGGTGATTGCTGTGCTTTTAAATTTCTTCAGCGTAGTGTGGACGGAAAACAACAACAACAAATTTTGGGATTAAAAATGTCGTTTGGAAAGTTCTTTTGAACGAAAACATCAGTAGCGCTTTTCATAAACTGTGCGAAACATTGCGAAAAAGCCATTAAAGCACGCTTAACTGATGTGGAGATCACGTGGTATCCAATTACAGTTATCCAATTACAAAAAGTTCAAATCGGACACCTATGATTGGACACCCACGTGATCGCGCGCCGATTACGTGACAAACAGGTGCGCGGAGAACCAATCACGATCGAGAATTTTGTTATATAGATACGATTATAATATGTAATCGTATGGTAAAAAGTGTGAATGAGTTGTCTACTGAAGCAATAATGTCCACAGAGTGGCTATACAAGCTAACCTTGAAAGGTTTCTCCCCGGTGTGTGTCCGTGCATGACGTTTGAGATCTCCTAAATTGGCAAATCCATGGCCGCACTCCTCGCATTGATAAGGTCTTTCACCAGTGTGAACACGTATGTGCGTCTTAAGATTATAGGACTTGTTAAACTCTTTGCCGCAGTATTCACAAGGATAAACTCTTCCCGCTAAGAAAATATTGAAGAAACAGAAAAGAGGAGATGAAAGGGTTTTAAGGAAAGAAAAACAATAATTAAACAGTCAACTATTATTCAATGGAGAGACCTGGCATATAGTTGAGAGAGAAGAAGTAGAGTATTATGTATACATTAGAGAACTGTGCTTCCAAATATGACCTCTTGAAATCTAACTGATGTCAGTTTTTCATGCGTCTCTCCTGTTAGTATTCATCATGAATTTCATCATAGCATTGTCAAAGTGGCTGTGGATCCACGAGGTGATAGCCCAGTGGATCCGCAGACTACTTTGATAAAGTTATGACGAAATTAATTGTCAATAAACAAGTTGTCAAATTGTCTGTTCTTGCTCTTTGCCGCATCACATAAATTTTTAAGTCATGTGTCTGTCTGCTTATTGACAATGAAAATTAGCCAATGAGCACGCAAGAATTTCTGCAGTATCTTAAAAAAAAATTCCAAACACGGGAAATTCTACAGACCTCTGCATATCTCCATCATATTCCTTTTGGGAAATATTTGCAATGGATAGGTGCTTGAATTGATTAAATAGGTCACATAAAAGAAGGAAAACAATAGGCCATTTATAGGTTAAATTACCTCACTTGGGGACAATCCTTGTTGAAACAGCTAAAAGAGTTGAAAAAGAAATATCATGGTCAGTAAAGGAAGGCAGATGAACTCTTAATTTTTTAAGTATAATAAATGGAGTAAAAGGTAACCCAATCCTTGGAGGACATACATGGTGTGGAATCACCAGGTCCAGGCAAAATGGTGACATCTCCAGTCTCTAGCTGCGCATGCACTTGTTCATTAGTATCTACAACAGAAGGGACGCTGCATTGTCTGCACTGCTGATTGAACTTGTCGGAGTACTTCACTGGCATCTTCATCTTGAACGTCAGCATGTACGATCTCCATCACTGCAAGGACCACAAGAATATTATAGTCACTCAGTTTGATGTTCCCTTGGTATCTGCGCCTCGCATGAGGAAACACGGTCCATCATCAATGTTTTTAAGCAAACTGGTAACGCTTCGGTGACTTCATTGTTTAGCGAAACAAAAGGTTTCTTTTGTTTTTCGTTCAACAAAAGATACCACATACATACACATACATACATACATCATACATACATACATACATACATACATACATACATACATACATACATACATAACTTTATTTGATAACGCTGGTTAAAATTTTCGCAACTTTACAGCTGATGTGGACCTGCCTAAACTAAATCTAAAGCTAAACTAAATCAATAATTATGTGAGATACAAGTATGATACAATTAATAAATTAAATAAATTAAGTAAACCAATAATAATTTTAGTAATAATAAAAATCTGGTTTCATGTTATATATAACATTACTTCCCTTTCCAAAATTAATATTCATGATTGTTTGCTTGGATTGTTTTAAATTATATTTAAAAATAGATGATTCTTGTTTTAAAGTAATGTTTAAACAACGAGCAGAAGTGTTTTATGGGGTTTAAAACCACGAGGTGCAGCCGAGTGGTTTTAGACCCGATAAAAACACGTGCTGCGAGTTTTTTGAACGGCTTCAAAAAACATTCCACAAAAAGCGTGTGTCTTGGAGTCCGAACAAAGGTTCAAATTGTGAGGGGAAGATATTAGCATACAAGAAAAACAAGCTATGCCTTATCAGTATTCTTAACAAGGCTGTGCTCTAGGAAACTTTTCAGGGAGCCCTTCGGGCGCCTAACCATGACAAGTAGGTCGCCCAGCCTTCCACGTTGGTCGCCCAAATGATTGAATTAATTAATTAATTAATTAAATAATTAATTAATGAGTTAATTAATATTTTATTTCATGGTTTAATTAGCTAATAATTCACCATGAAAATAATAATCATAGAATTTAGCATTTTACTGTTGTTTTATGGTATACGCAGAATCTCAGTGATGATTACTCTTGCCTGCTTACTGACAACAAACAAGTTTGACTTCACAGTAAATGTATTTATCACTGTTACAAATTATCAAATTATCAAACTTCAAAGTTTATCTAGCTTTCATCAAAGAAAGTAAGGGTAAATCGGGAAGCCTTCATTATTGCACTTACTATTTGCAAGAAAGTTAAAATTTTCAGAAAGTAGACGAAACCATTGTTAGGATGTTTAATTAAAACTTGAGTGTAAGTTTGTGCGACATCTGGCCGAGGGAACCATTGCTGAAAGACAATCTTTACTAATCCGTGACGTTTTGAAAGAGTAGCGTTGTATACTTTTTACAGTTCCAGTGGATCCGCATAATTGCCAAACAGTAAATCATCTTAAATCTCTCTCGTTCAATATTCATTTCACCGGACCTGGGCGGAGAAGCGAGTTACTAAATTTAGCTGTCACGTACTCTTTTTGGCGAACTTGTGATATCATGAAATCCTGTTGTAAATTAACCACATACATAGGTGTTAAAACCGGCGCTTAAAAATTTCTTTCAAGACCACTGAAATAGGTTTCGGAACAAAAGGGTTCTTATTTTAAACTTTTGTTTTCACCAAATCTTGATCGAGTGATTACAATCACGAGCAAGTCGCCAAATATGGTGCTGATAAATATCTTGCATGCCACGGACGAAGCTAATAGGCCCTTTGCAGCTAAGCATCACGTGACCTACTTTTCATAAAATTATGGGCTGCGACTTTAAGAATGCCAGAAATGGAAAAAGCGTGTCGAAAACATCAAAACGGCCAAGTTTGAAGCCCCTGGCATTAAAAAATGAGATTTTATGGCGGTTTGAATTTTAAAAAAATTAAGAAGATTTGTATGGAGAAAGTTGCTGGAGAGCAAGGCCTTGCTCTCCAGCAACTATTTCCATACAAATCTTCTTATTTTTTTTGAAATTCAAACCGCCATAAAATCTCATTTTTTAATGCCAGGGGCTTCAGACTTGGCCCGTTTTGATGTTTTCGACACGCTTTTTCCATTTCTGGCATTCTTAAAGTTATAGCCCATAATACAAAAGATTTTTAGGAAAAATATGGTCACGTGACCCCCAGCTGCAAAGGGCCTATTAAATAGCTAGTGTCTAGATACCCGGCAGCCGGGAAGTGTTTTCAAAATACTCCATACCCGGCAGTCTGAAATTATTCAAGAATTTCCACGGAAAGACTCATCCAATCCCTCTTTAAACTGTAGATCTTTGTTTAGAAATGTCAAGCGATTTCAATTATAATTTTGGCTTTGTAGTTGAGGAAATTTTCGAGCTTGGGCATACTAATAAAATCTCGATGTTTCGACACTTAGAAAAATTTCGTACTCTGATCTGACCCCAGTGTCAACTCTCAGAGACAAATTTCTACAGAAATTGAAGTGCTTCAGCATTTCCGAGCTTTGGTGGAAAGCACGAAGTGAGTTTTCTAATGTTTTGGTTTTGCACAAATTGTACAAACTTTGTGTGACTCACGGGCACAATTTTTCAAAATACTACATACCCGGCAGTCGGAAATTCCTCTCGTTGATCCACCAAAATTTCCATTTTCTCTGCTGTAAAAACTCGCTTCGTGCTTTCAACCAAAGCTTGAAATGCTGAAGTACTCTCGGAAGTTTTCCACTGATCATTTTACTGGATATTGAATTTATTGATTACTCATGAATTTTTGACTGCGGGTATCTAGGTTTTTGAAGAACCGTGCCCGTGAGTCGAGGTTCTTATAGTATGCCGAAGCCAAGAGAAATTGTCCACAACAAAAGCAAAACACTATTTAGAATCGCTTCGCATTTCTAAACAAATATCGAATACTCTCACAGGGTTCACACTTCAATTTCTGTAGAAATTATTCTCTGAGAGTTGACACTGGGGTCAGATCAGAGTACGAAATTTTTTCTAAGTGTCGAAACATCGAGATTTTTTGTATGCCCAAGCTCGAAAATTTCCTCAACTACAAAGCCAAAATTATAATTGAAATCGCTTGACATTTCTAAACAAAGATCTACAGTTTAAAGAGGGATTGGATGAGTCTTTCCGTGGAAATTCTTGAATAATTTCAGACTACCGGGTATGGAGTATTTTGAAAACACTTCCCGGCTGCCGGGTATCTAGACACTAGCAATTAAACTAGTAATAGTTTTCACTAGAGCTGCCCCCGCTTTCGAAGATCTGTTTAACACCTGTAAATGGTTTTTACTGAATATAAATACTGTGCATACGACTGTTAAAAAAGAAACGTTTGAATATTTATTGAAGTTAACATCCATGACTGGTAAACATATTTTTCTGTAAATGGCAATTAAATCTATTACAGCCATACATTTTTTTGTCATTTTTTTTTGTGAAACAGCAACGTATTGTGTGTTAAGAAATTTGTTTATTTTATTGTAAAGAAAATATTCTGTGTAAACAGGCTTAGAAGTTTGAATATCGCAATTGGTGCAATTTAACCTTCCTGGATTTGTGTGCATTGAGTTACAAAAATAGGCCACATATTGTTATCTAAACCCAACTGATTTAATCCATATGCTGTCACTACTGTCAAAAGATTACTGCTATTCAAATTCACAGATCTCGAGCATGAGTGACAAAAAGAATCAAATGTTCTTAGCGTCATGAAAAGGCTCTCTTCCTCTTCATTGCGATAACCAAATGTTCTATTCTCAAATATCTGGCTAAAACAGGCATTACAATCCCTAGCCGCAAATGAACTACAAAGATCTATTATGTATGACCAAACCCTTCCTAATTTCCCTCAATAATGAACAATATTCTCTCGAAGAGATATAATGTGAGCAAACATTGAAAAGCAGGTCTGCAAACTCATTCCTAGGACGTAGATTTGATAAATATGGAAGAAACAAATGCGTAGAGATTTCCAAATAAGCATCAACAGCACATGAATAAATACCAGGGTTAACAAAAACAGAATTCATAAAGTGCCCTCTTCGAACTGTAACCACCTACTTGTGGATTCATAAAGTGCCCTCTTCGAACTGTAACCACCTACTTGTTTATCTTCGACAGCAACACATTCAAATGGAAATTGATCTAACAAACTCCGTATCTCTTTCTGACAATATCAATGCAACTCTGAGTTGGGATTCTGTTCTGACATTATCTTTCTGATTTGTTGGATCGAGTCTATCAATCATCTTTCTAATCTGTTGGATCGAGTCTGTCGACCCCGTTGCTGATTTGTGTCTAACAAATCAAATTTTGTACCGAATAATTTTATTCAGTGCTGTGAATGCTTTTGAATTCAAATAAATCACTGAACTACAAAATAATCATCACCCTATCAAAGGCTGCTAAGGCCCGGTTTAAACGTCGCATTTTACATGCACCGAATCAAATACTAATTTTAGTCGACTCGAATGAATACGTTCTGCTGATTTGATTTAAACGTCGCATTTTTTTTGCCGAATGAAATTGGTGAGAGCTAGCGACGTGTTTTAAATTCCCATTCGAGCAAACAAATTATTTAACATAATTTGAATTCGATTTGGCACATGTAAATTACGGCGTTGAAATCAACTGTCGAACTTCAGTCGTATATTCGACTGGATCAGTCGAATATTCGACTGACTTGCATCGAATTGAAATATGTCGCATTTAATTTTACATGCACTTTATTTGGCAATTCGATTCGGCACATGTAAAATGCGACGTGTAAACCGGGCCTAAAGATGGCGTGACGCGACTTCGTGGTTGCAAAACCTTGACACGCTGCTAGAAGATGGCAAAACGCGAACTCGTGGTTGAAATGCGGCTAGGTGATAGCGACATGCGAACTCGTTGGTTGCAAGACCTTTAAACACTGCTGAAAGAACTCGAAATGTTGTTAGAAGACGACGAAACGCAACCTCCTACTCGCAAGACGTTAAAGCGCTGCTCGAAGACCTCGTGGTTGCAAAATGACATCTACCCGACAGCACCTTGCGCAATTGCTGAAATATTACCCGAGACCACCGTGCGCGCCTAGTTTGATCAAATCGAGATTTTTTTTGCATACTACAATTTACTTACTTACTTACATCTTTACATTTTTGAAATTCCTTATATGTATACACGCGGGGGATCCTAGGGTGCCTCCTCGGGTTTTGGCCTCTGGGCCAAAACCCTGCGGGGGCAATAAAACAAAAATTTGCATAAAGGAAAGTTTTGTTTTATTAATCACGCACTCCACTGTTGAAACTGTTGAAACACAAAAAAGTAAGCATCATCCACTTCAATAGAAAAATAAGATCTTCAACACATGCTTGTGCAAAAATCGTGCAGTTTCTCACGGGCAAGGACAAAATAATTTTTCGTGTGGAACCAATCATCAATCAATCATGTGGAACAATATTACATAACACAGACGTGACAACTTTTAGCGTGAGCAATTCTAGTTGTTGTCCTGCCGAATACTTTTTAGTTCTGTAAATATCATCAAATTATCAAGTAAAATTAGAAAATGTTAGTTAAAATCAGGTGCTCGCTTTATTGTGTTGTTCAATGGACAAGAAAGCTGGACCATGCACTATATTAAAAAACCAGAAGAGAAACCACCGAAGTGAAACAAGACCCATGACCTAACTTAATATTTACCTGAATGTACGGCTAATATAGATCACACAGGCTATTGATGCGCTTTCAGCGCTTTTGTTTTTCGGGCCAACGGGAGTGTGGGAGCACAAGGAAGTTTCTTTTTGTTTCCGTTCCGTTTCAATACGTTCGCTGGTTTTGTTTCGGGTTTTCACACAAGCCGAAATCTAGGCGCCCGGACAGGCGACCGCTTTTCTTTTTGAGTCGCCCGAGACCAAATGTTAGTCGCCTGAGGCGACCGGGCGCCGTTAGAGCACAGCCTTGCTTAATATAAAGAATACTAACGAGGAGTGTTTTATCGTATATAAAGCTCATGCACGTGACGCTTTATCAGTGTTTTGATAGGCGGTTAGGCTCATGAATTATTAATGAGTTTTTGAATTATATTTAAAAAAAGATCTCCAAAAGATGCCGCTTGGAAAACTGAGTTTTTTTGCATACGTTATTTCTCAAAAACGAAGCGCAAATCAACAAAATCAATTACAGAATGATGTTTTTCATGTCAAAACAATTCAGTCTGCCGAAAATTAGCTCGATCATGCAACTAGTGAGACAATCTCAGATAGTGCAGAGTGTCATGCTGGACTGTAAGTACATTTTGAGTCATCAGCTGCCTGTATGTAACTTGTTAGTTCAAGGCCCAAAAATAACTTACAATTACTGTTTGTCAAGAAGGCTTTAAATTTTACTGTGGTGTTTTACGTTGAATTTCGTTTATTTTTAATTCATTGATACGTTGAACTAGCAAACGTGATAATTTTATTTTTTCAACGCCAAAATTTGTAACTTGATACTTTTGTTTTCCTCGCAAAGTTTGTAACATGATACCCTTGTTTTCCCAAAAACATACAAAGGAAAATATGCTGGCTTTTTTCCTGCTGGAGAAAAATGAACTAATGTTATTAACTTATAAAAAAATGGAAGAGGCATGATTTTGTTTCATTCAAGAGGCAAATTTTCATATTGTCCATAAACAGTTACTAATTTAATTATCAAATAGTCACGTCGTGTCTCGGAATAGCACGTTCTTATTAGGTTGCCGCCGTTGGTACCGTGTTCAAAATACACAATGATATCGATTGAGACAACCGAGAAGCGTTTTAACTTTACCGATATTATTTATATCTTACATCGGTGAATGAGTCCCCTCAAAGACTGACTAAATTTATTTCCGGTTTCCGTAAGTGCCACAGTGTCTGCAGCAATATTTGAGAAGTTTCTTTTGTCACGACATTACTACCGGGTACTTTTAATGTCGCTAACTCGGAAATGTTTAGGGTGAATACATTTGTTAACTTCTTGCTCTCTTTCATGGGGGGAGAAAATAAACAGACGGCTGAGGAGATCCGTTCGTTCCCCTCTTTAAAGCTTATAGTTTGAAAATAGCACACGACATTTTTTAACCGAGCTAAGGATGATTCCAAACGATACGCTGTCACAAAAGCGTTCTTTGCACTAAAAAGGAAAACTGATATTACCTGAAATATAACTGCTATCGCCCGTTAAGAGGAGTGTAGTATCGCACGCATGAATGCTGAACTCGAGAACGGATTGTATCATGCTGACAGTGCTAGAGCGCATGCGTCTTACATGTTGTGTTCTACCACAAGGAAAAGCACTTAACGTTCAAGTGTAATTGTGTATGAAATGTATCGTTTACCTAACATATAGTTAACACTAATGCTAATCAATCTGCGCATGCGCCTCAAGCAAATTGTTTTTGTTCTTAAGAACGGAATAGTACCACAAGGATAACAAGAGAATATTGGAACCATATATAGTTTTCTGATGTTACTAATGTAGTAATGTAAGTATGGTACGTTTTAACTAGCAATCAAAGGTACCTACCCTACCCGCTCAAAACAAGGCTAATTAATTAATTGAAATTAATTAATTAAACAAACGTTAAAGTTTACACCTTATTGCCTTACTTCCATAGTGCCTTATTGCCATATTGCCATAGTGCTTTAGCGGCGTCAACCCACAAACCATCCCAATAGTGCACTCTGCACTAAAAAATGAAAATCGGCCAAAAAAACGATAATTATACCCCCTTTTTGCATGAAGGCCTTCAATTGTCCACATAACAAGCAAATTAAAGTAGAAACAAATTAAATTCTACATGAAACAACTATAAATAGCAAAACATGATCCAACCAACACATTAAAGGCATTATTTAATTTAATGGGCAAATAAGATCATTTTTAACAATAATTCCACAACAACAACAACAACAACAGTAATTTACAGCACAAAGTTGAAATAAATTTCCTTGTACTAAGCAAGGAATTCAAAGTTAATAACTTTATAAAAAATGCTGGCTAACTTTTTCATGACCCTGATTAAGTCTATTCTCATGTGACTTTGATTTGGCCTTGTCTGCGGCAAAAAAAATAATATGCAGCTGCTCTAATGTTCGATCCATATCCACACGAAGGATGGTATTTGGAAAATCCCAGGGGGTGGGTGATCCCAATAGCCACATTTTTTTAAAGGGAAAGTATGAAGCTAAACTGCAATCTCAGGGGGAGGTAAGCAGGGTTGTCAAAATAAGCCACCAACCGGTACATTTCACCGGCTATTTTGAATACTGCCCCAGTTACTCCGAATGTTAGTAGGTCAGTTCTGAGCGTGATATTGGAGAAATAAAATGGAAATAGCTGCCTATTTTTTGGATGGAACCTGCTACTCAAACAAAAACCTTCCGACAACCCTGGGGAAGTACTAACCAAATAACCATCCTTAAGTCCTAACCAAACGGAATCGCAAATAGTTGCAAGTTGTGGCAAGTTGAACTTTCATAGCGACTTGCATTGGGTGGCCAAATGGACTCACAAGTTTCCTTGCAAGTACACACAATTTGCGAAAAACCCATTTCAAGGCAGACATACCTGTATTTCATTGGCTAATAATAAGTTAATGAATGTCACTCAACTTGCATTGACTTGGGTTGGGTGGCCAGACAGTGAAAACTTGCATCAACCTGTGTGCAAATTTGATCGCAGCCAAAGTGGGTGCAAGTCATCACAAGTCAACGCAAATGCACGTAAGCATTGGCCAAACAGAGTCGCATGTAGACCCAAGTTTTCAACTTGCGTCTACTGGCGACTCCGTTTGGCCAGGGCTTTAGTGAGGGTATGTATATTTTCTGAAACCACACAATATGGATGAGTGAGCGAGTGTGTCAAAGCACCCTTACCACAGAATGAAAAACAAATAAATTCCACAAACCTTGAGTAGCACTTGTCTCAACATCACAGTGATGCCCAACATTAATAACTGTTGCTTCGATTGTTTCACAGCTTATCTGCTGAATCTGAGACATCTGTGACAAAACATTAGCTGCTGTGGCTTCTTCTTCACTTGACATGGCTGAAACCTTTTTTGTTCCTGCTTTGATCATCAATTTCTTCAAAAATACCAAAAATATATGCATGAAAGTTCATTTTAACACGACAGGAGATATTAGGGCCATTTATACATGTATGGGGAAGCTGCAGATTATACAAGTGCATGTCCACTATAAATAAGATAAAATTTACATATTTTTACATTTACATTACGGTCAAGCCACGGCTTGCATAAGACATGAACTTGTAAACGGTGCATTTTAACCAGTTCACATCTTACACCAGCTGTGGATAACATCAGTGGCAGCTTGTGTAAGATGAGGGTTTGACCTAGGCTTAAAGGAACACTGTCAGGTTTGAGACCGTGTTGACCTGGACACTAGTTTTCTCACTTTGAAAAGAGTTCACCCCAACCTGAAATCAAAGTACATCTACAATTCTGCTTCAATCTTCGCAGTGCTTTGCTTCATTTTCAATCATCTACTGAAAAACCTGTTTTTGAGTGTGCTTGTGCTCATCCTGTATTGTGTTGTTTTACCATATTTGGTTAAAAACAGTATAGATTGTGTCTCTGTGATCTGCAAATTAACTATGAAATGGTATATAATGCTCATGTATGCCAGCTGACTGTGTCCCTACAAATAACCAGTGGCTTAATATATGACACGAAACCACTTTACGTATAAATGATATTGCATTTTGTTTGCCACTTATGTAAGATGTGACAGCTCACTCTGTAGAAGCGCATGGTTTCCCCATGCTCAAGTGAGAGCTCATGCAATTCCTATGACAACCAACCAACACAAAAATGAGGTCTTTTTGCACAAGCCTCGTGGTTGCCAATAGAGAACTCTACTTTAAAATATAGTGCAAGGAATTATTTGAGAATGACTTAAAATTACTTTTACTACCAAATGAAATAAAGTTGCAAAAAATCTTGATAGTGTTTTGAAATTTTTTATATCCAGTTTTCTTCGTCAGGTCCTCTTTGCGGAACAAATAGTAACAAAACTCCAAGCTGTTTGAAACAGACGTCACTGCTGTTCAGCTTCTGGTCCCCCTTGGAGACCCCCGGATAAGGACAGGGGTGATCATCGGAAATTCTGAAAAGAACCCCTAAAAGGCGCCAAGATTCTGTTTTGTGGGTGTGGTGTGAAATTTTTTTCACCCCTTAATAGAGACACTGTACCATTCTCAAACAACTCATTAACTGATACTTTGAATTCATAACTTTTAATAGTGATAAAGACAATTGCATCAAATACTTTCTACTCATAAAGTTGTTGATAAATATTTCCTGTCTTTCTAGCTCAATGCACTAAATGCACTGCATACACTCCTACTGTGGACGTTTTGAGGTTGAAAACCATAACAGGCACCAAAACCACTTTTTAATCCTTAAAAGGTACAACAAGCAACCATGTCCTTTTTACATGGGAGACCCTCTTTCCAGACTTTTGGCATTAAAAACAATTGTTTTTTTTTATAATTTCCTTCTTATAAATTGTATACATTAAAGGGCCCTAGTCAGCCACACCTTTGTTTTTGTTTACATGCGAGAATTTGGCTATTATATTTTATTCGGAGCCTGTCAAAACAAAGAAAAATCACTGTAGAACTACTCGAGATAATTAAACATACCTTTTGGAACGCAGCTTACAGTAAAACAATAAGGATTCGCTTCACCATGCTATATCAATAATTTCGATGTGATCGAAAATGGTGGAGGCTGACTAGGGTCCTTTAAGTGATTAAGAATGGTAGAAAGAACAAGAGTGGGGCTTTGAAGACAAGGAAATAACTACCCTGTGAGCAGTTGGTTTCTCCTACACTAAACGAGAGAGAAACCACTGCAAGCAACCATTCATTCCCTTGAATTGACTGCCATCCAGCATCATGGACAAATAAATTAACTTTAAACTGGTAAAACTAGTTTAAAAGCTGGTTTAGGCTCACACACAGGGGTTTCTTTCTTATTTGGCATAGGAGAAACCAACTGCTCGCTTGGTAGGCAAATATGCAAAACCAAATGCTCTTCTCTGCATTTCAAGGAAACTTTCAATGAAATGATGTACACCACTTCTCCTGAGCTACCCATAATAGATTATTAATCTTATTAAAGGGTTCTTATTCCTGTCTTAGTTCAGACAGAAAGGAAAATTTCCGCGAGCTTAAAATTAATATAAGACTGAAACCGTTTGTGTACGTCTATTCTAATAAGATTATTAGATAAATATCTACTACATTGTCTACAAAATTAGCTGATTAAGTTATATATTCAGTCTTCTCTTGCAACAAGCATTCGATCAAAGCGAATATCGACATCAATCTTCATGGCCTAATTTTCGAACCGATTTTGTAAGAAAAACGGATAAAATCGACGCTTATTAGCAAACACAATGAAATCAGCAAACAGCTCAACCCAAGGCACAAGGCACTAAATCAATCTACTATGTGTTTTCGACCGTAATTCCCCATAAAATCGCACTAAAGTGATCCTGTTCGATCTCAAGATTGTTGATAGTATATCCCTACCTCAGGAAGCAAAGAAAGTCGAAATCTTGCTAAGTCACCGCGCCTTTCCAAAACAACACTCAAGATGGTGGACGCTAAGCAAGCGTGGTTCCTTTGCGAAGCACAACGGACTTCCCATCATACCATTCGCGAGGCGTAATCAAGATGGCGGCCTTCAACGAGCAAAATTGCGTGACCCGTCCGAAATGGTAAATATCAACTATAATTTGCTGGTCTTTTGGACTAATTAATTTGGAAAAAGAACGGTTAGGTCCTTGTCAAGATTTATTCTCTTCGAAGGATAACGATTGCGTTGATAATGATTGTCCCCTCTCTTGTCTCCTAGATCTCTTGTGGTAGCTTGTGGGTAGCCTTATTTCGGTTTTATTACGCCTGGACACAGACGTATGTCATGTATATGCGTCTGTCACCAGTCGATGCACCAATCCTTAGGCGTAAAACTTGCCACGGCCGGTGTGGGTACAAACGATCGAAATCAGTAATATAATCCAGAAGATTAATTTAATTTAGTGGGCCTTTTTTTACTCAAGAGAGAGAGGGGGTGTGGGTGGGCAGAACTAGTGGGAGGGGAGAGGGAAGAGAATATCTTTTTGGGGGGGGGGGTGGGGGTGGGGGGGATGGGGCCCTCAATGGAAAGATGGGGACCGCAAAGTGTTGTCATTAGCATTTGAATTGGTTGTGTCAAACAAGCCACCTGCTATGTGCTGTTGACATGCCGGCATCTCAGCTGGAAAGAGGGCAGTGAACATCTAATTTCTGGAAATGATGGTTATATTACATTTTCTTTTTAGGAGGTACTAAGTACTTTGAGAATACATTTGGAAATAGTAGTGACATCACATCATTTTGTCTGTTAATCAGCAACATGATTTCCAGGGGAGCAAAAGTTGCGTTAGGAGGAGCCTTCTGTTTTGCTGCTGCTGTTATATTTCTGGTCCATCAGATGCAAAATATTGATCGCAAAAGACTTAAGGAAGGTGTTATCAGGGATTTGGAGCGGCAGGAAAAGAAACGGAGAAATGCTGAGGAGTTAAAGGAACAAATTGAACTCACAAAGAAGTTACAAGAGCAAAGAGACAGAAATCTTAATTCTGAAAAAATGGAACGAAACGAAGCAAGCTGATAAGGAAATTAAATAATTTATTGCTTATGTCATTTTCATGCCTTTGTTTGCAATAAAAATGTAATGTATACTTTAAAAGTAGTCCAATACACAAAATCGTGAGTATGACTTGGTTAAAGTAGCTACACGATCTGTGCTATTCATGGCAAAAAAGGTGAAGCCTGCATACAAGCTAAGTGACCCATCAGGCCAGAGTTTACAGTGGCAGATCCAGACCTTGAGGGAAGAGGGGGGGGGGGGGGGGGGGGGGTTGGGGTTGATTTACTTGCCCTGTTGGCATTTTCTCCCTTCTGTCATTTCTTCTTTTTAACCCAAAATAAGGGGAGCTCCAGGACCCTCCCGTAGATCTGCCACTGGTTTATCCCAGTTTCTATAGCATGAAGCAACTAGGAGTATTTCTACTCCCCCCTGGATGGGATGCTAGTCTATCACAGGCTTATCCCTAACATCAAACAAGAAGTTTAAAAAAAACTTAACACCGCGCTCTTTTAACTCTTTTGAGCTCACAAAAACATTATGTAATGTTTAGCAACAACGTTTTGCGAGAAAACATTACCCGGAAACAATTTAAAAGATTGGAAACAATAGAGATTGTGTGATTCAAAGTTGGCTCAGTGCCTGGGTTGTGAGGGATTTTCACATTCTTTGCATAGCGTGGTTGCGTGATTTGTAATCGGAGACTTTGTTTCCTAGCTTGCAGGAGAAAAGGTCTCACAATTGACCTTTCAAACGAATATATATATTTGCATATGTTCAAAGCCAAGGTTTTATTTTTTTTCTCCCAGAAAACTCCACCATTGCTTCTGGCGAAGTAAACACGATCTTATTTATCACCGTAAGGGCATTCCAGTAAACACGATCTTATTTATCACCAACAGCGGAGTCCATGGCTGACGACAGACGTAACACCTTCTTTAGTGCATTGAATATTCCCTTCAAAAGTGAACATGCAAGCAAAACGAAAATACAGCTTAACTCTGGATAATTTCAGCCTTAGTTGCCAGCAACTGGTCCTAAGTTACATTCTTTATCCTTGCAAATGCCTTGACGTGCATCTCCGAGGGGTTTTGGACCCAATTTTGACCAAAATAAACCCTCCTCAACTAACCGCAAGTTTATTTGATTCGCTCAAAACTAGACAAAACTCTCCTGAGGTATGACAAAAAGAGCTAAGAAATGGCCTGTAATTGGCTGATGATGACATCATCCGTGGAGGTTTGGGATTTGTAAACCGACAGAACTAAAAAAAAAAAAATAAACTGAAGACAGAGCAAGAAACCGCCCAGCCTATGGCTGCGCGGTTTAATAAGCCGGTACCCATCTATACACCTGGGTGGAGAGAGGCACTGTCAGAGTAAAGTGTCTTACCAAAGAACAAAACACAATGCCCCCAGCCAGGACTTGAACCCAGAGCTTAGGGCAAACGGCCACCGCAACTCCATACAAATGGTTGTTTGTACCATTCTGTTCACTTTTTAATACGATTTGTACATTTGGCAAATATGGTGGACATTGACAATCCATTCATTCTGTCATTGTGGGACTAAGAATATTGTTGCATTTCGCTCTGAATACTGCAACTTAAACAATTAAAAAAACTGGTACAAATGAGTGGTGAAATTATTTTGACCAGATCAGATACTAAAATACAATAATTGTACAGAATGTCAATGGACCGACTTCACCATAACTTTTACTGTCAGTACAGATGATACAAATCACGAGTTAACTTTAATGAATTGTACCTATTCAAGAATCAGTATGTTGGACACAGGTGCTTAGTTCCAGACAAACAAATATTCATCACCACTTTACATAACATTTTATTTTGTTTAATTTAATAAAATATTTTACAGTATTATGTAGCAAACAGTTTGTCAGTTACACCATTGTCTTGTTGATGTTGGTATATCCCACTCCAACACATGATAACAAAAACTTTGTTTTCTGCTCCTGTCTCTCTGTCATTGTCATCACTTTGTTGTGCTTCAATTTTGAACATCACTCCAAAGAACTCTTTCAAATACCTTAAGAACTGGATGCTGTTTGCAAAAGAAAACACATCAGTAACTACCAAAATCAATGCTGTCAAAACATGGATATGTTTAACACAGCACAATTTGCAACGCACCTTGCTACTATTCTACCTGTGTCTTCCCCTCCCCCTATATCTGAGCTCCTCCCTACCCTACTTCCTTTCTTCCTTTGGACCTCCCCCCCCCCCAACACCTCCTCCTGCTTGCAACCAACCCATCCATTTAATTGATGTAGTTGACACCTGGGGTGTTTGCCAGAATAAACAGGTAATGGGACGAACATTGCTTAAAAAATTGGCAAACCAACCAAACTAGATGGTGCTTACCATTTACAATTTGATATCCTGTTATTGTTTTGGCTGATAAGAGACTGGAAACTGGAAAGTTAAGCAATTGTTGTGTTCCAAACAGAAAAAGAAGACTAGCCCTGGAGAAAGTCTACAATTTCAAAATGGATTTTCTGGAAAATTACTGTACAGATACATTTGACTTTCAGCTGAAATGTCCCTGTTTGTTTTCTTAATGGTAAGCACCTCTGATTTCCAGTGCACTGTTCAAAGCATTTAGTCCAAGAACAGCACGTTAAACATATCCTCAATATCAACTTTCTTGATTCAACATCAAAATTCTAGCTGTGTAGATACACTGCATCACATACAGCATTTGTCAGTTCTTACGTGTAGGGTGTCAGTGGTCCGGTTAACACTTTGGAAACATCTCTTGTCCAAGGATCATGTACAGAAGCACAAGACTCTGATGACGAGAGTCAATACAACCTCCCTATTAACATAAAAGTTCAATAAATACGACATGAATTTTGATTGTGAAAAGTTCTCTAGACAAGTGATTGTTTTGCTTATAAACCTTAGTTGTGAAGTGCAATGTAAAGATTCAGATAATTATAAGCATTCTAAATCATCAAAGATAACAGTGCCCAACAAGCTATACAACATGTGTGAGAAGCTGGTTATTGCACACTAGCCTGCGTAGCAGCCAATTCCTTCCTTTTTTTCAGGCAGCGCAGAGATTGAACAAGCGAGCGAAAAGCGGGCGAGCGAAGGAGCACGCCTGGGGCGGCTACTCTTTCACAGTTTCCTCCTGTTCGCGAGCGTTTGGAAAAGGAAAAGAAACGGCTGCAACTCTTTCGCAGTTTTCCTCCCGTTCGCAAGCATTTGGAAAAGGAAAGGAAACGGCTGCTAAGCAGGCTAGTTGCACACCAGTTAGCATTTTTTTGGCACAAGTCTGTGGCCACACAGAATGATAAAAAAAAATTCATAGTTCTACTTTTTACAAAGATTTAATCAACACCTCACAACTTATCTTTTGCATCACCACAAAACAAGGCTGTTGCACTATTAATAGCAATATTTTGTGTAACTTTTCTTGCAAAATTGCAACAAAACTGTAAACAAGATTTCATTGTAGGCTGTTACTCACCCTGTATATTTCTTCAAGTAACATTTCAGCTGCCTGCTTGCCAAGATCTTCAGGAACAACAGACTGACCCTCCCTGCTGGGGTGGATGCTGTCTGTACACTCAGCATGGCCCCAGTTGTGGTTTCTGCCACTAATGAGATGCCAAATCCTGGTGATCTGTATGGAAATACAATGAGAAAATTATCATCAAATAATCTCACTGCTAATAACAGCTTGTGGTGCAAATATCTCTTCCTCCATAGACAACTTGCAAATATGTACATGTGCTTGACACATTGCCCAACTGATAAGTTTTTAACAACAAGTATCTTTGATACATCTTGTGAGTCCAGTGTCCAAATGACATCAGGAGCTGCTACTCAGAAAGATCGAGATGGAAAAACACAGTAACATCAATAAGGCACAGGAAACGGCACTGGATCCGCATTTAAGTGTTATCTTAACCCTTTCCTGCCCAAGAGTGACTTACAGATTTTACTCTATCTAATGCCAGATGATTTTACTTGTCAAAGGGTGGCCCCTATCTCCCTTAGGTTAGAAAGACAAATGAACATAACATACTTTCCCGATTGAGCTCCCTTACAGTGATCAGTGTAAATATAGATATCAGAGACAAACTGAATTTAATACACTGCGTGTCGCATCCACCACTCTGTTGCATACTGCAGGTGACACTCGCATTGCATAACTTCATAAACCAATTGAAATTGAATATTGATTAAGGGAAGTAATTTAAAGATTTAGTATCATGAGCATGGGAAGAGGGGACTGCCATATACATTGTATAAGCTATATGGGTATGTGGCTATATGGGTATGTGGCACTATGAAGGGCGTGGTTTTTAGGTTGGTTAGTCATGGATAGGGTATAGAAATCAGGACAGTTTTGGTCTAGAATAGGAAATAATTTACCAGAAAGTGGCCAGTGTATGTCGAGTAATTTAGTCTAAAAGGGATTTCTTTATCCAGGATCCTATATATAATAGAAATTATAATGATTCTTTAAATTCTACAATGAACATCAGAATGCCTGGTTGCTAAAATTTCAAAATGGTCCCATTTAATATTGTGTCCTGTTGAAGTAATGTGATCAGCAATGGCTTATGCTTGACAACTCTTCGTAGGTGCTTTGAAATGACAATGACAATGATAATGATAATAATAATTTCTTGCATGGAAAATAGCTCGTCTGGGGTAGGGAAGGGGTTTTTTGGTGCCTAGTCTAGAATAGGGTTGCAAAATCAAGCTGATCATGATCTAGAAGAGAGTAAGGATTAATTATTATTATTATTATTAAGGGTTTTAAAGTCGCAGTGACACACCCCCACCCAAAGATTTACAGAGTACCAGGATCTCAAGACTATGGATCTCATCAATTAGATTAAAAAAATGCAAAGGATACGCAAGTCCTCTTATCCTTTTTATTTTACCAGCATCTGTAAATTGGATTGGACGTAACGTTCGCCTTACAGGACAAGAGAAAACCACTTCACCTCCCCCCTCAGGAGGAGCTCCTCTTTTCACAATCTGCAAAAGTTTAAGTTGGATTAATTTATTGCCCTTTGGGGTTTCACCATGAGGCACAGCAATGAGTTAATTATTTTAAAAATATGTATAGCTTATACTCAAGTTAAGGAGGCTCGAAAGGGTTTTAGTTGCACGCGCGCGCAAACTACATACGCCATTACTAAGATGCACGCGTCAGCGGAATGAATCAAAATCAGAAAGAGAAGAGTAGAGAAAATAGATCTTTTAACACGTTAATGCAAATGTGAATGGTAAATCTCTTCCAAATTGGTTTTGGTTACTTTTCTTGTAACCCGTAAAACGACTGTAAGGAAAAATATCTCCTTGTCACAAAGAATACGTCCGGATGGAAGCGGTCGTTTTGCATGCGTAGGAACTCAATTGAGCGTGTGTGAACAACTTCACGCATGCATAAAGTGCACGGCTCATTAGAAGACCATTTTTTAGTGAAATGATCCCGTGGATAAATAAAGTTTCTATTCTTATTCTATTCTATTCTATCTAGTCGACCGTGACTTTTTCATATTTTCCAACTTCAAATTTTTGGTGACAACTAAGATCAATCGGATGTGTATATATACTAATTTTCAAAAAAATCTGTAGGTGGGAAAAAAATTTAAAAAGCAATAGTCAAAAATAAGGTTTTTACTTTCTTCTGTCCTACAGAAATTTTTTAAAATTACCTATTTTGACGATCTTCCTAATAACATGTAATATAGGAGTTTGAGAAGATTTCACCAACCCGTTCTCTTAATAACACGATAGCTTTCGATTTTGGGGTGCAACTGAATGCGTTATATATCGTTGCCATGGTAACAGGTTTCTGGAAAAAATAATTATGATGTAATGATTCTATGACGTTTCATTTATGTCTGTTAAACCAAACTGTAATTGGAAAAGAGTTTGTAAAACTAGTCAGGGGAAAATGAAAACTATTTCAAGCCACCTTAAATGTAGGTTAAGTCTACATATGAGCCTAGTGGCTCATCTGGCCAGAGCTTATTCTGGTTTCTGTAGCATGAAGCAACCAGGAATATTTCTACTGCTCCCTGGATAGGATGTTGCCATACATATAGTCAAATGCAAAGCTACACACAGCATTAAATTTGTTAGCACCCATTTGTACACCTGGGTGGAGAATTTATTAGATGTAGAGTTATGAGGAAAAGGAAATAGGAAGTGGGCAAGAAGAAATCAAAGGCAAGCATTTCTTAAAACCTCTCGCCCCTAAACCACTCCTTATACAACAAATTCTTTGCATTGATTTCGTACCTTCAGATCAAGCCTTCATCGTCAACCACAAACTTCTTTACCAGAGGAATAGTTACTGTTTTAATGATGTCGACCTGAAATTATACATGTCAGTCAATTGATACAATGGTGATAATTATATACCTTCAAGATTCAATAAAAAAGGTACCCTGTCAAACAATCAAACATTCAATATTTATAGTAATCCCTTGACTTGAGGATTACTGACATACCGTTGGATCATGTCTGTCATTAGTAATTCCTCTTAGAGTCAGTCTCATAGGTTTCTTGCAAAATGGTGCTAGTAATATCACAGCCTCTAAGTAGTAGCCAATAGAACGTTGAGGATTGCAGTCATGGTCAATGGGACCTCCTGCTAGCAAACCAGGCTTATAAAATAGTGTTGTACCTGTAGACATGACATAAAGGTGAAAAGCCTATAGGTATTAATTTTTTGCTCTACAAATACAATAGTCTGATGATTGATTAAAAGAGTGGTATACAATTTTAAACTTAGACCATAAGTCTTTTATCCAGACTGTTTGCATGCACAAGCTATTTTCAGCAGCCTTTGCCTGTGCTTCATATAAAATTAATTAATATATGATAATTGAAAATTTATTTCTTTTAATCTGTGACAAAAAAGGCTGCTACATCTACACTTCTGTAGCCAGCGCATGCAAGATTTCTCTTTGAGATACTGAAATATTGACCTCGTCCGTCTTTATACTCTAATTTGCCTCGATCCTCATAAACAAACGAGAACGGTCAACATTTCTCGAGCTGTAGGTTCAAAACTTAATCTAGTGTTCATCATCTTATAATAGAAGCTTGATGGTTTATGAATGCCGATGCTTGAGTACATTAGTTTTACCTGTTTCATTAACTTCTATTCTTGATCCATTTGTTAACTTGTCCAGAAGTCGTATAAAACTAGCCTCAAAGTCTTTCGGTTCAAGAAAAAAAATTTACAAGCAAAAACGTAAGAAAACAAGTCACGATTTTTGCATTTTTTTACAGAAAAGACGTAATACCTCTTAACCCAGGATCATCTTCAATAGCTCTTATGTTTTTAATCTTCACTGATTTTCCACTAAGCGTCGCTAAAACAAGTCTTTGCCGAAAGAAATTGCAACCTTCATAAGTCAGATCAGCCGCCATATTGAAAACAAACGCACGTGGCTATCGAGACATCTGCTCATGATCTGAAAGTGAAGCCGCTGATCAGCGTACTGTTGACTCGTGCTCTGGATTGAAAATGGCGGAAGACGACATGGAAGGGTAAGCAAAAGAAACTGCCGTTATTTTGTGTTTGTTTTTGTTCTATCATTGTAGCGATACGTTTTATTAATATCTAAGTATCATAGTGAGGTTTTGATTGAGTGATTATATATTATATTTTCTAAGATCCCTGAAGTTGTTAAACAAAAACTAACGTTTCTTAACACACACCAAAATATTTTAGTGTGCTTGAAACTCATAGCACTGTGCTTTTCGTTTACCGTAGATATGATGATGACCTCGATGAGGTCGAAGAAGAGGACCACTTTGAAGATGTGGATGACTTAGAGGTGAGTTCAGCACAACAGATGAGGTTTGCTGTTTGTACAGTTCGTGTCAGATTGATGATCTTGATCTTGTAGTCTGGAGGTAAACCCTTACAGGGGTCACGGTATTGTGTTCTTGGGCCAGACATTTTACACTCACAACACTGTGCCTCTCTTCACCCAGGTGTATAAATGGTTATTGGTGAATTTAATGCTGGAGGTAGTCCTTCAAATTGACATACATGTACGTGACAGTAATTTTTCTTGGACACCTCGGTCCAAGGGGGAAAGATGACATGAGGTTACTGTTAACAAATTGACGTCAGTTTTTTATGCGTCTGTCCTGTTATTGATCATGAGTTTCATCATCACATTGTCAAAGTAGCTGTGGATCCGCAGACTACTTTGACAATGTTATGATGAAATTCATTGTCAATAACAGGACAGACGCATTAAAAACTGACATCAATTTGTTTTTTACGATAACAAATTGTCGAATTGCCCGCTCTCGCTCGCTGACACGTTGATGAATTTCAAATTCATGTGTCTGTCCGCATATGGACAATAAAATTAAACCAATGAGCGCGCGTGAATTTCTGCAGTTATCGTAAAAAACCCAATAAACTACCAACCAATGCCTAACCACGACACCAAGAACTCCTTGCCCTACTCTTCGCGATAAGGGTGGGGATTCTTTAATGTCTCCTGCTAACCATGTAACACTGAAGATCTAGGAAACAGAGCCTTTGGTTTATAGTCCTTATCCAACAAGACTTGAATATCTAACCATTTACAGATGCAATAGCCCTTTTCACAGTTAATTTTTCTCATTTGCATTGCAATGTAATCCAATGCAGATGCGAGGCAATTTCGGGCTAGAACTACAAAAAAGCGCGAAATTGCCTCTCGTACACACTAGATTTTCTTGTAATGCAAATAAGCAAAGGTAACCGTTAAAAGGGCTATTACAAATGTAGCCCATTCTCCTCAGTTCTTTTAAGACCCGCTACCTCCTGCACAGCAGTCTGGTGCCCTACCAATTGAGCTAACTAAACATCTAATAAACTAGCATCCTTTCCAGGGGAAGTAATCTTAATCACTTACATATAGATAATGCCAGAAGAACCAATATAGGGTTTGGCCCTATACAGATGTTAATGTATCCACCTTTTCACCCACATACATTTATTATGGCTAGTTGATGAGATTTCACCATTATCTGCATCATTCTTTCCTAGCCAACAGAAGATGCTGACAATATTGACATTTTGCCAGCCACAGGTCAGTTTGTTAAAATAAACAATTGTTATTGAAGTCCACCAAAAGCCATATACATGCTGTAGGCCATGCACTGCCTTGACATTCAGTGTCGGAATTCCGTGATGCATTCTGGCTCGCCATTAGCTCAGACTGAGAAGCAAATCAGAGAACTATTCCAGGTACATGTAGCCAAAGCACTGTTCAGGTTTAGC
The DNA here is from genome assembly GCA_019787425.1 of Platygyra sinensis. Classification (NCBI taxonomy): domain Eukaryota; kingdom Metazoa; phylum Cnidaria; class Anthozoa; order Scleractinia; family Merulinidae; genus Platygyra; species Platygyra sinensis. The sequence continues at coordinate 72,358 of JAHPZR010021871.1, forward strand.
AGAGTGCTCAGATTCTGGCTCACCAGTGAACCTGAGAAGCATCTTGGTGAGCCTGTTTAGGGTTAGCTTTTGGGAATAGTAAAGGTACCATGATATTTACTAAACAAAAACCACCTTTAGTCTTACTTTTAGTTTAAGTGTATTCACATGATTTTGTCTTTCAAGTCTCCAGTCTTGCATACTGCCATTTGCCTTAGTTTTTAAAACTCATCCATTTGCAAAACTGTCCAGTTACAAACTAGGCTATTTGCATGTTGCAAATTCAGTTTTACGTCCACATTTTGTGATAGGCCTCCTTTTAATGCTGAGGCCACGAAATTGCATATTCTGAAACATTTTTCTTCAACATTTAGAAGAAAGCCAAGAACCGGCAAAAAGAATAACCACTCCTTACATGACAAAATATGAAAGAGCAAGAGTACTAGGGACAAGAGCATTACAGATAAGGTACAGCAAAAATCCATCATATTATTTAGGGTAACATGGGGTCTTCTCTCTAGAAGTTACCCCCCCAAAAGTTTTGGTGGGGGCATGCAGCCTGAACATTGTAACCTATTCCTTATTTCAGACCAAGATTTTACAGACCTTATTTCAGATCTGTGCCAAAAAATTCATACTCCATTCAAGACCTCTAAAATTAGTATGCAGCTGCAATATACAGTGTACAGTGTAAGTGTGGGAACATGGCTAACGAGAAAAGGCTTCCATTTCTGTAACCATTTGATTGAAGGGCTAAAAAATTGTCCATATTGATGACAGTAGAAAAATATAGTTCCTTGTAAACACACAATGTCAAGTCAGAGTGGAAAATATACCCTACACTGTATTTCACACTAAAAATATTAAATGGTCATAATTTATGCCTTTTTAAGCCCGAAAAGTGTTGAACTGCCGCAGGATTGGTTCACCAACAAGGCTGCCATTTCATTGTTTTACAACACCAATATTGCTGCCACGACATATGTGCATATGCTCTATAATCCATATAGGGAAGCCACCCTGGGTATGTAGTCTCGGCTCGAGCAGTCTATGTTCAAGCTCTGGTCAGGATCGTTGTGTTTTGTTCTTGGGCTGGAATCTTTATTCTCACCACCTGGGAGTGTAAACTGGAGCAGTCTGTCAAAATGCCAAGTACCCTGTCATGGATGAAAGTCACAAGTGACCCATCCAGGAAGAGGAGCAACATTTTATATTACTTCACACTATTGAATCCTCTCCTTTATTTCGTAGAATTATGTTACGTTAACTTGAATGAAAAGACATCGTCTCATACTTGCAACAGGCATAACTCTCACCTCTGTTGTTTTAACTTTCATAGTATGGGAGCACCTGTGATGGTGGAACTTGAAGGTCAAACAGATCCTTTACAAATAGCTATGAAAGAACTCAAGTAAGTCAAAAAGCAACACACAAATTGATGTGTGTACAAAGCTTAATCATGAGCACTAGAAAAGACCTAGAAAGAACGCCACTAACCTTATGGTGACAATAACTAGTGCCCTACATGTACAACCTTGCTGTCTCCAAATTTCTTTTCTAGTTGACTTTGTGAGTTTAGACACATCTGTTCATGCAGGGATGTGTAGTTAGTTAGTTTTGGGCTTTGTATTCAGCAGTCTTGTTTAATTTAAAACAAAGTGCTAAAATGATGGAATCGTACAAGGAGGCTTCAACAAAGGCATTTTCAATCCTGCATCCCGCATCCCGCCACTAGTTTTGGCTTAATCCCGCCATCCCGCCCGGTTAAACTTGCAGTTCTCCGCGTTATGTCCGTGAAAACGTGTGATTTTCTGTTATTTATCCCACATCCCGCCATCAATTTTGAAACCATCCCGCATCTCGTCTGTCAAAATGAGCAAATCCCGCACCCGCAGAAGTATGACATACTTATGACATACATAATCTCGCATCGCACCATTAAAATTCCCATCTCTATTTTCACTCATCCCGCATCCCGCTAGGCTCCCACCCAGACGTTCTTTGGCTTGTTCCGCGTTCCTCCCTGGCATCCCGCCAAACCTATATGTATGTATTTTAGACTGATTAGCCACAAGCAGGACATAAAAATGTCATTCTTTATTCTTTCTTTTTCAGAGCAAGAAAAATTCCCATTATTATCCGCCGATATCTTCCAGATGGTAGCCACGAGGACTGGGCCATAGATGAACTCATTATCACAGAATGAACTGCATCTTCCGAACTCTTTCTCTTTTTTAACAATTTTTTGTACAAAACTTTACTTCTCTTTTTTTTTTTAACCCAAATTCAAAGAACTCTGTGTATCTTCACGTCTGTTTATTTTAGTTGTATGTTTCAACTTTGTGTCAGTGGTAATTGAATTGATGTAGTACTTTCTAGTGATTGAAAAACACGGTGATAATCACTTGTGGAGAGTGGCCTTTAGTAGCGTTAAGAAGAAGCAAAAGAAGCGGTCTTTATTCTTGTGATTATGCTTACAGTTTCATTTACGGGATGTTGTCCTTCAAAAGTTCAAATAGCTGGGGACGTTATATACTTCAACAAGGACCACGGAGGCCATTTTAAACTCATTGACTCCCGTGCCGCGCGTAACCGCCCATGACGAGCTTTGGCCTTTCTTCCACTTCTGACGTCATCACTTTTGACCAAAATTGGCATCATCTATACTCAACTTCTGCAGGAGGAAAAGATCTTTCCAATGATGCCTAGATCAGAGTGATCGGCCTAATGGAGCCTGAGATATGCACAAAAATGCTCAAAAAGATGAGTGAAAAACTCAGAGCAAAATTTCCTGCCACTACACCTACGCTGTTCCATGAGTTTTTTAACCGCAAGCAAGCCCAGTAGAAGGTCAATCACAGCAGCGAAAAGAAAAGGAGAAAAAGGAAAGTCAAAAATCGAAAAGCCTAAAGACGTAGGTCACCTTGTCGTCCAACCCTCGCTGCGTACGCCCGAGCCAAAATGTCGTAAAACGCGATTCTAGTGGCAAGAAGGGCTAGCTGTCGTGTTGCAAATCCATTTTCCACCAGATTAAAGCTAATTCGGCCGAGATCCAGCCTCAAAACCGCCAAAATGTCAAAAAACGCATTTTTTGGCAAAAAGCTCCAGAAATCAATGGGATAAAGTGTTACGGCCAAAAAATCTGGCCAATACAAACAAACGTTAAGGTCAGTGTTTCGCCATTTATCTTGCATTTGGGCACCATCCGGAGCCCTAGTAAATACCCTTCTGCGGTCCCTGTTTAGAAAGTATTTTAGCTTCTGCAGAAACGACTCACTTCATCCAAGCCGGGTTGTTCAAGCTTGTTTGTGTTTGTTCAACGAGTGAAAGTGACGAAAGGAAACTGACAACACAGCCCATAAGGCCGAAACGAAGCGAAGTCAGGGAAATAAGTAAGACCTATTATTGCTTTTAATAGCTAACCGTAAACGGGCTAGCCGGAGTACAAGCAAACCGCGGACCTTTAGACTTGACACTCCACCGAGGCCGAAAACGCAGCTTTATCGCTACAGTTAGGCCCACCGTCCACACTAAGCCATCCTTTCGAAAACGCCCCTCAAACTGGAGAAATTCTCGTGTGGACGGGAAACATTTTCCGAAACGGAGCTTTGCGAGAACGATGTAGTCACGAGAGTTCTCAAACTCAAAATGACTGGTATTGTAATTGTTGCGTTTTTATATTGCTCCGGTGTAGTGTAGACGGAAAACATTTGATGAGTTGTGTTTTCAGACAGTCTTGCAACCAGTTGCAGTTGATGTTGGAGACTGGGAACAATCAGGAACTTCGAAGGGTTTGATATGAGAAGACGCATAAAGAACAGAGTCTTCCCCATGACCCCTCGAACAAAGCAAGGGAGGCGTCTGGGAACAACTCGCGCGAAAAGTAGCATACAAGTACATGAGAGTCGCAATAGTTGCGTGAAGAACTGCCTGATGTCACAAAGAAATACATGCATATTCTTTCGTAAAATTTGATCTTTATTTCCTGTGCTCACTTACACTATCAAATCTTTAATGTAGGCTTTGAAAGCCACATTTTGTAACAATATAGACCACAAGAAATTTGTCACTTTTCGAGACAAGAAAGCAAGAGAAAAATGGAAAGGCGAGGAAAATGATGTCTGCCTGTACGTAAGACCTGAAGAAACGAGAGTGACTTGCAGTCTAGTGATAAAACAAAACTTAAATTAAGTTTTTACCTTATTTAACGTTTTTACAGGCTAATACTATTTTCTTTCTTGAAAAAGTTGACTGTGATGTGAAGTATACATGAAATAATTCATATTTGTACTGCGGATGTAGATACATGTGAAGAGTGATCATCGCAGTAAATTTTCCAATTTAAGCAATTGGAAAGAAGAAGCCTGAAAACAAAAAGTCAGGGCTTCAACGGGATTCGAACCCGTGACCTCCGCGATACCGGTGCGATGCTCTACCAACTGAGCTATGAAGCCACACGTTGGGAGCGAGGTCAATTTTTTTTTTTTTTTCAGGCTTCTTCTTTCCAATTGCTTAAATTGGAAAATTTACTGCGATGATCACTCTTCACATGTATCTACATCCGCAGTACAAATATGAATTATTTCATGTATACTTCACATCACTTCACTGCACGGGAAAATATGAACTCAATAAATTGACCTAGCTCCCAACGTGTGGCTTCATAGCTCAGTTGGTAGAGCATCGCACCGGTATTGCGGAGGTCACGGGTTCGAATCCCGTTGAAGCCCTGATTTTTTTTTTCAGGCTTCTTCTTTCCAATTGCTTAAATTGGAAAATTTACTGCGATGATCACTCTTCACACGTTAAGTTGACTGTGTCGTAAACTGAAGAAACATCTACATCTACATAGAAGGCAAAACGATAGATGATTGCTTTCTCCCTTGAAAATATTAACATTCTAATAGAGTATCATTTCATAATCGAGTTGATAAATTCTGTCATCCGAATAGGTCTTGTGTATCAAAATCATGCTCAAAATTCCCCATCAAGCCCCTCGTTTAAGCGAAAGTTTCTCAAACCTCTGGGACCATGTTTCTTTTCTCTTCAATTAGGTATTATTTTTCATCTTTCCTGCTTTTGGGAATTCGTTCATAAACTAATAAAAGGCCCTTTGCAGCTGGGGTAGAGTGAAAAAACGTTTGCTAAAAAAATTATATTATGGGCTATAACTTAAACAATGCTAGAAACGAAAAAGCATATCGAAAATTAATGACAAACTTGTCAAGTTGAGGCCTCTGGCATTAAAGGGTAACTTAATGCGACCGTTTGAATTTACAGAGAATTTAGAGGATGTCTGAAAAATCTAGTCATCCTCTCCAACAACTTTTTCCACACAAATCTTAATTTTTCCACACCGTCCTAAAAGGTCTCAAACTTGGTTATTTTGACATTTTTGACAGGCTTTTCCCATTTCTGGCATTCTCTCAATTTTATGAAAAGTAGGTCACGTGATGGTCTAGCTACACAGGGCCTCTTTTCAAAGCGAGGCTCGGTGGTGAAATTAGCTTGTTCAGTGATGTCATCATACGCAAGGGCTATCATTCTCAATATATATCAATGATCTAGCGATTAAATAAAATTCTTTATCTTGTATATTTACACTCTAGATTATATTTATCAAAGTCGTACACCAAAACGTTTCAAAATGCGAAAGTAATCATCTTAAGATAAATATACACACATGGAAACATGCTACGGATGTCCTGCATCCAGTACAACTTACACCGCTAAACGATGTTATATAAATACGACGAATCTAGAATATTTACTAAACTACTACACTGTCTTTTTTCGCTAAGAATAGTACCGTGAAATACACCAGAAACTTAGCGGCTGTAAATAAATGTTACATTATATTGAGACGGGCGTTTTTTTTGCACGATTTAAATTGATTTGTTTTAAACTCCGTTTGTTTGTTTAGTGGAGGCCACATGCACTGAAAAAAATTATATTCAATTTCTTGTCGTTAACACCAAAACTCCATGTTGTGACTGCAATGAAGAAACTTCAAAAGAAATTCCATCTCCTTCTGCTCTAAAATGATATTGTTATTTATCTGCTTAACAACATCTTCTGATTTTAGAAGAGTACGGTTATATTTTAACCCTGTTATGATAAGCCAAGGCCCGCCCCGGCCCGAAGCCAAGGGAAAGGCCCTGGGAACGAGGTTGATGATAAGCTGAAAGCTCCTTTCGCCACCATGGGATTGCGCATTGGAACAGTACTTCTTATCTTGGGTTTAGTCTTCTTCAGAGCTCTCGGTTCGATCTGCGGATGGCACTGAGACGAGGTGGCCAGCAAACTTTTTCCTGCGTTGGATGGAGGGTTAATCCAAGAATGTTTTAAACCAAGCGCCCTTCGTCACGTCCAAGCCAGTGCACATGGGTTTGGTCCCTCGCCTGTCGTCATCTCTGAGCTCCTCGGTTCTTTGTCGGGTAGTCCCACTCTTACACCATTTTCGCTGGTTCTTTCTAAAACGGCTCCATGATCATTTGACGCATTATTTACCTCTTTGACAGTGTGCAGTTCGAGTTCTTCTGGTTCTGGTTCATTACAAACATACCCGCTAACCGCAGAAGGGTTTTGAATGGCGAGTGGATTTGAGGCGATGGCTGGAGTAGGGATCTCTGTTAGCTAGCAAGGATAGACACAAACCGAAATAAATATAAAATTAACAATGAAAGTCATAACTACCTGGTTAGCCGGATTGTAAGTTAGTGGTACTCACTACGTTCATTGTTTATATTCGTCATAAAGGCTATTTCTTGAGGATCAAGGTGGAGAATTTTACGTCTTGAAGAAAAGATTTGAGCTTATAGTGATTGTTTTGTTCGCTGATTTCATTTAATAAAGTTATTTTCAGACTTAGGGCTCGTTCCACGAGCCAGTAATTTGCACTTCGAAACAAGTTTAGTTATCATTCGACGCATTGTTTTCTTCCTCTCCATTGGCCGAGAGCCCGCCACGTGACCTGCAAATAACTGTCTACAAATAATGGTCTGCTCATACGTAGTAGCGTTAAATGTGTTTTGCCGCAAATATATTCTGCTCATGCGTAATTGGAACCACGCTCTCGAGAGAAAAATGGCAGATCTCTTCCCTGAGCTGCCAGGAAGTGATTAAGACAAACTTGGTGATCGAATAATAAAACAATTATTGAACTCGGTTATCGCAAGATATCGTGATTTGTCAGTGTCTCGCAGATCAATTATTTATAATTGATCTGCTCGCCTCTGACAATTCACGATATTTTGCTCAACTTCGTCCAATAATTGTTAATTATTACGACTTACCACTGGCCCTGGACCGGTTAAAGACAGAACAACAGGTAAAAACACCACGCCATGTAATGTGCTGATCAATATCGACGCCACATGGAGAATGAAAAAGTATCTGCGAAAGAAATGCATTAAAAAGTCTTTGAAGGGACGATCCTTACTGCGCCTTTCAATAACATGCGCACTCTAAAAGTCAAAGCTTAACCGACAAATGCGCTTTTCGCTACCGTCAATCAAATGTTTGACGGCTTCACTCAGCTTCGGACTACTGCCGAGTCTGAACTGTGCACAACGATTTGATTACCGAGGCGTGCTCGGCAATAGTGGGAAGCTGAGAGGAGCCGCCGAACATTTGATTGACGGTAGAGAAAAACGCATTTGTCAGTTAAGCTTTGAGTTTAAGAGTCCGCATGTTATTGAAAGGAGCAGTAAGTTACATATCATACAGTCACCCCGTTAATCCGGTTACCAAAGGACCACAAAAATCTGGCCATATTAACGGATGCTTGAAGAGGCTATTTGAATAAGAAAATGACTCGCTGAGCTTTTGTTTGGGCCAAATTAACTTGGCCGTGATAACGAGTGGCCGTAAGACTGGGTTCCATTCATGTATAAAGCCCTGATTTTTTTTTTCTTTCCTTTTTTTTTGGGGGGGGGGGCAAAATTTGCAATAGCTTAAATTGCGATTACAACCAAGAAAATCATATCTCAATTTTTTAGTTTTTCAAGTTTTATTTCATTACAGCAAAACAGTTTAAGTTGTTACGAGGCTGGCTTGCAAATAGCAGGACTGTACACGGAATTATCCATTTCATCTCTATTCCCGTAGTTCAAATCAACTTCATTTCACGTCTCATTCCTGTCACGGGTAAAGATGAACTCGATAAATTGGTCTGCTCCCAACATGTGGGTCTTCATATAATAGCTCAGCTGCCTGGTAAAGCACTAAGGCACTAACGAAGAGGCCATGAATTCAAATCCCGTTGAAGCCCTGATTTTTTTTTGGGCTTAAATTTACAATTGCTTAAATTGCGATTACAAGTGCGATGATCACATCTCTATTTCATATGTAAAGGAAAGAGTTGAGGATTTGCAGAAAGACATGGAGTTTATTTTACACGAGTGTCAGTTCAGCGGAGGAATCAATACAAAAATAATGGTACAGAGTGCGGGAGGTCAATACCAATGCTTAAGGATCTTTCAAATCGAGAAGCGAAAAGCGAGCGACAAAAATAGCCGCAAAAAGTTGATATCTCAATTGATATCTCAAGGAATTCTTAATAGTCTTAAATATTGAGATCTGGAACTTTTCTGCAAACGTACTTATCCAGCCATTAAGCGATTTGCTGCGCCTTTCTCAAAAAATCCATATTAGAAACAACAACGGTTGGAATTATCTTTTACGTGTCATTATAAAATATGAGTTACTGAGAAAAGCTGGCTTGGTAAACTCTCTTACCTGAATACAAAATGGAATTGAGATCCTGCTAGCACCACAACACTCAGCAAAGAAGAAATAGCACCATTCAAGTTTGGAGCAAAAGCATGTTCTATTGCCTTTTGCATTCTTTGGTTTTTGTCGCCAAGGGCGTGGAAAAATGCCTGCAGAGCGAAGGATTACGTCATTTATGACACTGAGTAAAGATTGACTTTGTTAAGGAAGTTACAGAATAGTTACTTCAACTGCTTGCAAAGCTCTCAAAGCAATGACACTGAAAACATAACACAAGCATGCTTTTGAACCAATTAGGCGCAAAGCTTAGAGCAGTTTTAAATTGAATGTCGAAATCAGGTGATACTAGAATTACTTTGGTTTTGGTTTTGGTTTTACTACGGTTTGAGATTGGCTGAGTATACTCTAATCAGGGGCGGATCCAGGATTTTTCTTTGGAGGGGGTGCACCTCCAAGGAATGACGTCACTGACTGGTGAGGTAAACAAATTTTAAAAGCGGATACGAAGAAGGCTTCATCTCAGGGGGAGGGGGGGTGCGCACCCCCTGCACCCTCCCCCTAGATCCGACCCTGCTAATTAGTAAGCAATTGGTTTGGTTTTGGTCTTACGACACTCCGTTGAAAACGCTCTAAATCAACGTGATCGTGGCTTGGTCTGGGAACCTTTTCCCGCGCTAAGCACACGTTCCATCTATTAAAGCTGCTTTTCCCGGGCCCAGCACACTTTACACGTTTTTCCCGCGCTTGGCACACGTTGTATGTTTTCCCGCGCTTAGCACACGTTGTATGTTTTCCCACGCTTGGCACACGTTGTATGTTTTCCCATGCTTGGCACACGTTGTATGTTTTCCCGCGCTTGGCCCACGTTGTATGTTTTCCCACGCTTAGCACACGTTGTATGTTTTCCCATGCTTGGCACACGTTGTATGTTTTCCCACGCTTGGCACACGTTGTATGTTTTCCCGCGCTTAGCACACGTTGTATGTTTTCCCATGCTTGGCACACGTTGTATGTTTTCCCGCGCTTGGCATACGTTTTATTTTTACCCACGCTTAGCACACGTTGTATGTTTTCCCGCGCTTGGCACACTTTGCATCTTTTCCCGTGCTTGGCACACGTTGTATGTTTTTAATAGACCTTTTGCAACAGTTGGTCACGTGACGTGCTTTTCAAGAACACACTGATTAATCATTGGTAATGCGTAATGTTATCAGAAATGGAAAGAACAGTTCCAAATAAGCTTACATGCAAATTTTCAGGTTTATAGCTTTTAAGGGGGAATTTTTATGGACGTTAATTTTTAAGGATTTGTATGAAAAGAAGTCGTTTTGCCCACCAGTCACGCTCCAGTGGTTTTCCATACAAATCCTTGTAATTTTGCAAGTTTTCAAGCTGCCATAAAATCTTTGCCTTTCGGTGTAAGGGCCTAGAAATTTCCATTTTTCCTAATATTTTACCCCTCTTTCTATCGCCAATGGTTATATGCCGGCAGCTTCTTTTGGTAGTGATTAATAACAGAAAAGGTTTCTGGAGGGCAAAGCTTCCTCGCTTCCATACAAAACCTTCTAATTTTTGCAATATTCAAATCGTCATTAAATCTCAACCTTATACGGCATTGGTCTGAAAATTGGTGTCCTGGTTATTTAAAACATGCTCTTTCCAGCTCTGAAATTCATTTTGCTGTAGCTAAAAGTTTAGAAATTATCGGTCACGTGACCAACTGTTGCAAAAGGCCTATTCCCGTGCTTGGTATACGTTGCATCTTTTTCCGGCGCTTGGCACACGTTGGATGTTTTCCCGCGCAAATACAACCAATCGTTTATATGGATCGTGTAGAGTTTTCGAGTCCAGTCTCAGATTACGTATAGTTCAGAGGCCCCTGGTATAGTTAAATAATAACAACACTAACAATGGTAATAATAAATCAGTAATACTAGTAATCGAATGTTTATCCAGGATAACCGTTCAGTACAAAGTACTGTTATCAATGGGGTCCTGAAGGCAAAAGCCCGTCTCTCGAAATCCCCGAAAACCTTTTTCGGCCCGCAGAGCCAATTTTTAGTTCATCTGCATCTAAAAACAGGGAGTTGTATACGCATGAAACTTCTTGTATAAAGAGAACTTATTTCCATATTTAGAATGTATGAATAAAACTGCTCTTTAATCCTAAAGTTTGAGCCGTTTTAGCTACCGCTTCGAGTAAGAAAACATTTCGGAACTTCCGAGAAACGGGCCCCGCTCACTAAGATTTTAAAGGTAATAAATAAGAATTACTGATTCGGTATTATCCTAAGCCTATAAACGTCTAATTTTGAACGATCCGATCGAAAAAAGTGTTATCACAAGATAAAGACAGCATACCATAGACATGTGTACTGTGAATTCCATACCAACTCCAACAGACAGAATGAGTGTAACTGCAGGCACAGCACTGAGTTTTATACCAGCCAGACCCATAAAGCCATACACTTCCACCGTGATCATTACCAAGACAAGAACAACAACAGCAGCTGCCCAGGGATTGAACAAAATGATCGCCATTGCAACGAAGCTGACCGCCAATGAAATAGAGATCACGATTAATAGTTGCCTTTTCAGCCAGATGTACTGTTCCCAAAACGTGAAGGGTACCCCACTGGGGTAGTTTGGTAATCCATCGTTTGAATACTTGTCACAGATCCTTCGAACGGCCTGTGAAGACGAAAGTGATGTTTGAGATCTAGTCGTTCATGTGTAAAAATTTTGAAATAGAACTGGCTGCCAAAGTGGTCGACTGATCTTTCGGGTTTAGAGTCGAACAAGTGCTTCCAAATTAAAGACGTACTTTTTGGCAGACAACAAACTGGTGGGTGTATAATTCGATCCATCCATTACTTAGACGTCTTTGACTGAAGGGTTGCCAAAAATCATGGGCGAGGTTTTCGCGCTGAAAAATGAGTTACTTCCGCGAATTATCATGATTTCTGTCTCGTTTCCTTATTGTTAAACGGTTTTATTTTCAATGCTTATATAATCGCAACCTTAAAGACATGACCGAGCAGTTCAAATATATGATCCCGCTTCATTTATCCACTATCATGTGATTGGATATCACGAGTTGGCTTCAAAAGCGATGGAGAAGTTTTATCTTATAATCAACAGTCAGTTTTTAATCAATATTGAGGCCCTATGCGCCATCTTGGCGCCAGGGGACAGGTGAAAGTGAAGGTGAAGTTTAATCAATATTAACTAAAAGGGTTTTGATGTTTGACGAAAATGAAACAGGATTGGACTCCTTGATTGTTAGTTTTTTTTTATGAACTTTATTAGGCTTAGTTACCATAAAATTACAAGTATGCAAAAAAAAAAACAAACAAACAAACAAATAACGACATTATTAGGTAATGCAGCCCAAAATTAAAGGGTCGGTACGAACGGGAGACCCATGCGGGGTACCGCCCAGAAAGTTTCATCTAATAATAAACAGTCGACTAATCGACCATAAGATGACTGTTTACAATTCCTCGAATTAGCGCTAAGGGCGCTTATTTCAAATTTAGGAGAAAAACGGGGCTGCTTATTAGAGGGGAGTGGGGTGGGGTGCTTATTTAATTTTTCCCAAATGGAGGCCTGACATGATTATTTTTCTTAATACGTAAAAGCTTATCCTAAAGTTTAATTGCGGCATCCTTAGTACTTGTAATTTTTTCCCAAACTTAACGTGTTCAAAAACTGAACTAAGAACAGGGTGCAAATCCAATACTAGAGGGCGAAAACTGTACATCCTTTGTTGTCTCATTACTCTTCCAAAAAATGGGGGACAAGGGAGCGCTTAATTTAATTTTGGCCGATAGGAGGGGCGCTTATTCGAAGGGGCGCTTATTGGAGACGGGGAAGGGGGAGGGGGGCTAATTCGAGGATTTACGGTAGTCAAATGCCAACAAAGCACGCAAACTTACCTCAATCAGTTTCACAATATCCTTGGTTTCGTTAAGGCCAATAACATTAAAGTTGATCTTCGCGAATGTGATTGGCTTGGCTGTGGGAACTGTAATGAACAAGTATAAGACCTAAAATATTTGTTCTGAAGTATTTTGTTACCTTATATTCAGATTTAAAAAAATACTTTTCACAGGCTAAATTTTATGTGCAAACACGCTAGCTTTTACATGTACTGTTTCGCTTTCATTTCTGGTACGCAGGTATCCCACAATCCTTTACCTCTCACCGTTTACTCTCGATGTGTAGAGAGAATGAAAGCATCAGTAGTCACGCACCTCTTCGGAACCTCTAATTTTATTTGCTCCCGGACTCATCCACCTCTATTGTTTTCAGGACTAGGGTCATTGTTTCGGTTGTTTATTCTATTGTTTTCTCGGCCAATCCTGTTAAACCTTACGAGAGGTGCGTGGCGCCTCGAAAGCATCGATTGTCATGACATCACGACATTGAAAAGAGGAGGTCTGGGAAAGAGACCAGTTTGAAAGCAAAACTGCATAGTTCAATAATGGTTCTTTATTTTATCAAAAACAAAAAAATTAATGGAAAATGACTACCTTTCAGTGCCTTTTCACTACCTTCGTTTCTAACGTTTGTCCAGGTGACTGTCTTTGGTTTGATGACAGCCTGCAAGAAACAGACGAACATTACGTTCTCGAAAGGAACGTGCTGACTAACGCACGGCTTGTACTGAACAGGGCAGGACTACAGACACGGTCTTAGCACAAATAACTGATGGCTCGCTTCCGTCGAGTTTCACGATAAAACTGTATTTAAAACACGATGCTTTTATAACATACTTGTGAAAATTGGTACCCCAAGAAGTCTTCATTGGTCCAAGTTGTGAGAGCTTTGTAAAATATTTCTGGACGAATGATTCCATCATCGCTGACAAGTTTATAGTTTCGAACCTGTAGAACACAAATACGCTTATACTTAATCACCATGCCAGATCAGGAGCCAGAATCGGGGACGGAGACCCTTAGTTTTGGGATCCGCGCGCACGTGTGTAATGAAACAATTTTTATATTTGTAACAAATTGCACCATCCTAACGTCATATATCGGCGCTGATCCACGCACGTATCTTGGGTTTTCGTGTGGATGTTGTCACGTTCCGTAATCAACTGGTGAGATTGCGTGATTTTCTCTTGCCGATTTTTCACAGCGATGGCAGGAAAGAAGGCAGGGAAGAAGAATCAGGGCTCTTCTATGTACTTTTATGATCTGAGTGCCAAGACTACATGCAGTTCGCGGTGAAAAATATTCAATCAAACTCATTGCAAGGTTTTTCCAAAGTGTATAAGGCCCACCCAGGCTACGCCGCTGGAATTTGAAAACGGTGGTTTCACTCTGAAAACGCATAAAATGTTTTCCGTCCACACCACGCTTGAGAAATTTGAAAGCGCAACAATCACCAGTCATTTTGGATTTGTGTTTGAGGAAAACTCGGCCTGGAAAATCACGTGATTATCGTGATTACATGACCCGCCTAGACTAGCTTATGCTATCCGCGGGTATGTTTAATGTTTAATTTGAAATTTGAAAGCAAAATAAAATGCATGTATGTATGTATGTATGTATGTATGTATGTATGTATGTATGTATGTATGTATGTATGTATGTATGTATGTATGTATGACGTCATCGTTTTCGAAAAGCTTTGTTTTGAAAATGTTTTCCGTCCACACTAAAACACAAAGCCGGTGTTTTCAAATTCGTCCGGTTTGAAGAGCGTTTTCGAAAAGCTCTGTTCTCGTGACGGATTAGTGTGGACGGTAGGCCTAACCAGAGAAATAAAGCTACATTTTGACATTTCGCCGGCGTAGTGTGAACGCGCCCAAGTTTGTCCATACTTAAATTCATTTCCATCTTCACCATAACTACTCTTTTGCACTTCATAATGGCTTCCTGCAAGAGAGCATGAAGAGTGAGAGAATTAGTCCCCCTTATAGGAATCAGTCCGAAGGTTATCCCTCTCAAGTTATTTTTAGATAACAGATAGAATTAGCCAATCCATCCTGTGACGTGAATATTACGCGCGTGGACAACTCACGCGTGGAGTTAAATCCTCCACGAGACATCCACGCAATACATTTTGTAACATCATCGTTGAGAGAACTAGAAACCACATCTAGAAATAACTTGAGACGGATTCCCTTAAGAATAATGCCTATATTAGGAATAACTCTCTTACTCAACATCTTCTCTTGTTTCAAGTCATTATTTGTCGAGAGTACGGTGCTGTCAGGATGGCGAAAAAAATACCTTTTCCCGCCCCGCCTCCAAGCCAAGGAAAAAGCCCTGGGAACGAGGTTGAGTTTCCGTAGCAGGCACTCGAGTAGGCCTGAAAAGAGTGAGTCGAGGTGATGCGTGACAACTTCGTACTTGTACCACGTTATTTCCTCTGCCCCCTACCCGCAGGTTAAAATTTAGTCGATGCTTACCTTTGAGCTGTCAATTTTGTCAGTACTGTCATTCTGAGAGAGTAGCTTGTAGGCGATAACACCAGCGCTCGTGGCGTTGTCATACCAGCCGTTGTATGTAATGGAGTTATTTGACCAGTCCTGATCAAATGATACCTGAGTCTCTACACACCAAAAAAAAATATTGTTAATGAAAAATCTCGATGTGGCCTTCTCGATCTAATAAGTAATTTAACAGTTTTGGTTTTGATTGAAAAGAGATATCAAACACTCAAGACAGTGTTTGACCATATGTCCAAACACGTCAAAAATTATCCAAAAATTCTCCGCCGCGCGTCGTATTTTCAACTCTCTTCTCGGTGTTTGAAAATGTTTATAAACGGGACGCGCGCGCAATGAAGGGGTGATGGTGAGGTGACCTGGCCTAGAAATGCCCAAACGAGTGGAATAACGGGCAAGTTATTCTTTTGTCTATTGGTAGAATAAAAGAACTACGCTTTGTAATCATTTGGAAACGATCAGCGCTCGCATTTACCACTCAGTTTGAGCAAGTTTCTCATCCCTATTGACGGAAATAAAAACAGCCCAACAATCGTTATTCGATATCTACAATCCCCGACAAAAGTCTTGGCACGCTTGCCCACTTTTGCAGTATCTGTCAAGGAAATTTATCAGTTCGCCCCCCTCCCCCCAATTCAATGTTGTTTATCGTGATGAAGTTGTCATTGCTCGTTTCCAACATTGTCAGGGGGGAAGGGGGTCCCTTATTCCAGTGATGCCAATAGTTATTGTTTGTAAAATAGCTTGTCAACGTATGTTCCAGTTACCTGATCCAGGCGTGCCAAGAACTTTTGTCGAGGATTGTAGTAACGGTCCCCGGAGCATCACTATAAACCTTGGTTTATTGCTAGAATGGATACTCCAAAAATATGGTGAGACAATATCGTGACACATAAACGTTGACCTAACAGCCAGCAGCAATATAAATGAAAAAAAACCTACAAAATCCACCTATTGTCGTAGAATCATGCCCGCATACACTCGCCAAACGTTTTCGAACGGAAATGAACGCATAAAATTAAGGACTTCCGGCTACGAGGAAGCTAAATCTCCCTTAAAAAACGAAAGAAATAGAGACAGCGATGACAAACCAGTTTGTAGCTCACGGTTAGTGCGCAAGGCTTTGCATGGGGCGGTCTGGGTTCGAGCCCTGGCCCGGGTCAATATGCTGTGTTCTTGGACAAGATACTTTACTTTATTAAACCAAATATAATAGTTAGTGGATGGCCTACCCCGCAAATAGCTAGAAAAAGCTAATCGAGGCGGGGTAAGCCAAATACAAGAACACACCTATTGAAAGACAAATTTACACAGTGCTTCTCTGCACCCAGGTGTATAAATGGGTACCGGCGAATTTAATGCTCGGAGTAACCCTACGATGGACTAGAAAGCGCGTACGCACCACGGCTATACTCCAAATAATACGTTGATCTTGACCAGGTTGACAGAGACATGCAGCCCTTGCATACGGCTTTTACGCGGGAAATTTGAATTGACCAATCAGGATTCAGCAGGAGGGAAAAACTTAAGGAAGGGGTACACATGAATTTAAGTGAAATTTTGGTAAGTTTAAAGAGAGGTTGAAAGGGAAAAAAGGGTTATGGAACACCACCAGACAGTTGCCCGACCGCACAATGGCACCCCAGGTTGTTGGGCAACTGTTTGGAGTGTATCTACCAATTTTTAACTTCAAACTCTAATTTTAAAACAACACCAAATCTTCAAAATTTCCTATTTCCATAAATTTTACCAATCCTTTGAGAAAAACTATTTATCTCCAAATATACCTAAAAATCACCAAAAAATTTACAAAACGACCCAGAACATAGATATGTGAAATGAGCATAGAGATTCTTGATTGCTTGAAACGTAAACGAGATATTTGCATTAAAAACATAATACCCAGCCAAAATACGGCTTTCATGTGGACCCCCGCCTTAACTGTCCTCACGTCAGTGTAAGTTGACAGGAAAAGCATTGAAATCAAGCAACTTTTCTCATTAGAGATTGCATTAAATATTCACGAAAGGGGATTTACAATTCCCAAAACCATATCACATTGCAAAAAGTGAAAACTATGAAACATTTTCTGTCTCCAAGCTTCTAATTTGGCGCCAAAAATAGTAGTTCGTCGAAACTGTTGCCATGCAGGTTAATAGTTGTCTTATTCTGAACGAAATGTGCTGTTTGTCGTCAAATTGAACCCGGAATTCTGTACTTAATAATTAAAAGATGCCAAAGCAAATTAACCATTGTCTTTATTTTAAATAGCGACGAAGAAAAAGGCTATTTTCGTGTCGTTTCGGTAAGACAGCTAAGTTTTGACTGCCGCGCATACTGCGGGCTCAGCTGCCGAATGCAAGGGCCTTGGTTTACCGTGTACTTCTTTGATATTTTACATTCATATTATGATCACTTGACACCTGTCAACTAAGGGTATATCTGCTGACCAGTATCACGTGACAATATCGCGAGCTCAAGTTTTTTATGCTCATCGAGATCACTTGTTTTCCTTAAAGTTGACCGCTTTCCAAGTGCTGTTTTTCGATTGGATCGCGGGCTCGTGCCAGGTCAACTTGTTGAAAATAGGGCAAATTATAACTTTTTTTCTCTACAAATGTTTTTTTTTACCGCTTTAGTTTTGTGTATCGATTTTGTGATTATTAAAACAAAACAGAGGGCCAAACAATATACAGCAAACCTCACCGCAAAGTTTTAATACTCAAATCAATATTCCGCTACCTTATCCTGGGTTAGCTTAAATAAGCTTTAAGACTGGCCTAAAATCTATATATTATCCCTTACCATTTAGCCATTCTCTGAAGGACATCAACCAAAATTTGGGACTTTCTCTTGAGCCTGGAATTCCGGTTATATTGAAAATCTGCTGACAAAAAAATGGAAAAGAACAAATTTATTAATGCTTCGTTTGACAATGCCCTATCTACTCCGTTCACAATAATCGGTCAAGAAAACAGAACTTTACCAAAAAGTTTTCAGAGCGCAAACGCCGTTTTCCGAAATTTCTCAAGGACAGTGTGGACTTCTGGTCTCTGGCATTTCTATGGCAAACCAAAGGATTTCTCACCACTCACGTTTTTAAATTCTTCATAGTAGGATAACAATTTCTTCTGCTGATAAGCGTAGTCAAAGTCTTTTGTAACAAGCGCCACTGGATAAAAAGAAAAATATTTGAGCCTAGCTTCAACAAATTTGTATTCCACGCTCTTTCTTGGTACAACATCCGTGAGGTCCAGGCCACTTTCAGCTTGGAGTGCACCGTAAATTCCAACGGCGAGGAGACTAAGGAAGAATATTATCACAACAACCTGGAAAAGAGAATATACTCAGTTATTGCCAAAACCTCTCCACTTTCTCTCGCCTTTAATGTTCAACGCGAGCTCGAGAATAGCCATTCCAGTTTAGTCAAGTGTCCAGAGGAGCCAGCGAATAGAAATCCAGCTGCAATCAGAAAACTTTATTTGAACCTCGTGTTTGGTAGACTGCAAAACGTGTTTGGCAAACCTTCAAGATTTATACTATTTTAACGTTGTTATTTTGTTGTTGCTCCAGTGCAATATCACGAAAAACCTCGCTTTCAAGAGTCGCAATTTTACGCTGAATACCTCGTTTAGGTAACCAATCAGGGTACAAGAGTACAAGAGTTCTCTGGGCTATGCGATTCTAAGGAAAATGTAGTTGTGAACGTACGTTATAAATCTTTGTACATTTCTTTGCCGTCCTCTGCAAAACAACAACGTGAAATGACCAAGTTCTGCGTTGTCTGGAGAACGTGAACCACGGCGGCTAATCTTTCAGACTTCATTTTGTCAATTAAGTGCCATTCTCCTCAGTTCTATATTCAGTTTCGAGATAGCTTTGACAAAGAGAAACAAACTAAATGACGTAAGAGCATGTTGAGATTCATAGGTAATATCGAGATCAGGGTTGGTTTCCGTCGTGGTTACTTCAAATCCCTATTTACGAATAGGGGGACTCATGCTGACGTCATTGTTTAAATTTTTGCTCATTTGCATACTTTTACAGAAGGACACATGTTAGATATGCAGTGTCTCCAGGCAGCTAAAGAGTTAGTGAAACTTAATAGTGAAATTTTTAGCTCTTTGGGTGTAATATTCTTTGAGATGTTGTCTTCCGAAAACTGTAAAATTTATGGGTGGTAAATGCATTAATGAGCTCATACATTCTTTGTAAAATTTTGAGTTTTTAAGCCCGTGTTGCACAAAACGTATTCAGTACATCAGGCTCATATTCTTTGGCAGAGTTAATCGTACAATGACCTTTCAATATTTAGAACTGATTTATTTGTAGCTCCATCAAAAACTGAATTGCTTATGTTAATGAGGTAACAAGGATTCCCCTATAGGAGTAGAGTTGGTTTACCTTGACTGGCATTTTTTGCAGCCACAAACCATAGTAACATCTTGCAAAGTATGCCAGTGATAGCCACTGTAGCTTCTTCTTCAGCAAACTGCACCAACACTCAGACTCAGAGTCTGAGTCTCGCATGGTCTGTGATGAAGAAACCCTACTCATTGACCCCAAGCCTGGTGATGATCTCAAGTGTGAACTCGATATTCTCGAGAAAGAATCCTCATCCATAGCCACAGCAGTTTCTTGTTCTGAAGCGGATTTAGCCGGTAAGTTAAACGCAACCTTCTTTGGCGCATCAGTGGACTGCTGGGTCCGCACGTCTCTGTCATCTCGAAAAGATGAATCTCCAGCAGTTGCTTGGCGATCCGAGCAGCCGCGTCCCTTATGTCTTTGCTCGGGCCAAGCTACTGATTGTGTACAAAAATTATTTCCGCTTGCAATTGGTTCGGGGTAAATTTTTGAAGACCTTGTAGTCCTTTGACTATGAAAACAAGGTCTTGAGTTTCCACGATCTCGCCTGGCTTGTTCTTCTGTGTTTGTCTGAGTTTGTGCTACATTCTCTGAGGCACCCGTCCTGGTTTTAGAATTGCCCACTTCATTACTACTGAGGGCACTGTCTGTATCTGCTAACTCAATGTCACTTGGTTTTTCCATTTGCTTGGGTCTCTTGGGGCGAGCTCTCTTGGGATGCTTCCACTCGGTCACTGCAGACACCTCTACTGTTTTTATCACACTCGTGGAATTTTCTGTTTCTGAAACTGTTTCCTGGATAATTCCTGGGATTATGAACGTGCTACAGCGATCCAGTTCTGATAAAGAACTGGGCCGATACCGGTTCTCCACGTTTAGTAAACTGCTAACACTTTCTGATGTTCTTGAAGTTCTCGGGTCTAGATGTTCAATTTTTGTGTTTCTGTACCAGAAAAAAGAAGAAAAAAAAATAGGTAGTAAACAGATTCCATGTTTCCGTGCGTCAGTTCAGAAATAGATCACAGATGACATCAAAATGTGGTACAAAAAAAGTGGCATACGACGCGATAGCCGAGTGTGACACTGATTTTCTTACCACATTTTGACGCCTCTGTGATTCTGTCCTCCAATTGATCATAAGTAAGACCCAATCAAAATGCGACAGCATTTTATAAACAGTAAGAATACAGAGCCTTTTAAATTATCGAAATTCTCATCAATATATAGTAATTGAGAACAAATCGTTGCTTCTGAGAAATCACTGAGCATTTTTAATTTTCCTAAGTTGTTCACAAGAGGCATCATCACTTAGTGGCAATATTGCATCACTTGAGTTTACAGTGAACCCACAAGATGTACCTTCTACAACAGCAAAGCAGGTCAGAGCCGCGACTTCTTCTGTTTTTGTCGATCGCAATCATGGCGGGGAAGATCACTATGACAGCAAGAAAGTTGAACACAACTACAATAGCAGCCTAAATAGAAAAAGAATTGAGAGAACATAAATTTTCATTCAATGGTTACTAAATTCACAAGCCGAGCACCTCTTATTAACCTAAGATTTCATTCGCACCCTGTTGATGTATGCACGCACCTCTTTTGTTTCAAAGCCCCGTCCATACTAAGGCGGAGGAATTTGAAAACGGAAGTTTCTCCTAGCCTACGTGTAGCCGTACTCTCCCCCCGAGGAAAACCGAGAGGGGGAGGGGGAGGGTACGGCTACACGCAGGCTACGTTTCTCTCTGAAAGCGCATCACATCTTTTCCGTCTACACTACGCCGGAGGAACGTAACAACGCAACAGTCACCAGTGATTTTGAGTTTGTTTTTGAGGAAAACTCGGTCCAAGAAAACACGTGAATATCGTGACGTCATTTTCGGAAAGCTCCGTTCTCAAAATGTTTTTTCATCCACACGAAATGAAAAGCCGAAAAGCCCCAGAAAAATCAATGAAAGTGTGTCTCCATTTTTACAGTTTTTGGAAACAAGGTATATAAACATGCTCGGATATTTGTCCTCGGACGTTAGCTGTTCCGAGAAGCGAACAGTTTGAAAACTGACTTTGAGCTTTGAGGAACAGACAATGTACAAGGGCAAATATACGAGCATATTTAAGAAGTCAAATGGAGGCTATTGTGTTTATTATCCTTGACATATTTTTCGCAACACGCGCAATTTTGAAAATTAGGCAACATTCTCGGATATTCAACAGTTTTAGCTGGGGAATATTCGGGCACGTGGGGCGTTTAGACTAAGCGCGTGCGAGCGAAAATATTTGATGGCCTATAGTGGTTGGTAACGTCAGCTGTGTGATCATCAATGCTTTTCATATAGTTTCTTGAATCTACACAAACCTGTAAAGAAAACAACCTCAATGCTGGTATGGGTATGGATGCTACCATGAAGAATGCGAACATGTTATTGAATGACGTCAAAAACACACTGACTCCTGTGCTAGCAAGGAGGTAAACTACAGGATCCTGAAATAAAGAGAAAAGCAAAATTAATCAGAATTGCTAGCAATAAACTATCGATCTAGGCATGAGGTTGTCTTTTTTCGCGAAAACATTTCTATAGGATTGTATTTTTGGCGGGGCAAGGGGTTTTATCCAACAAATTTATAATTTTAATAATGCATTGGCTTATGTTTGTAAGTAAACCTATAAGACTTCTGACAAATAACTATAAGAAGCAAGCCACGCCTAAACTATTTTAAGAGCTAAGATTGGAAAAAGTTAAGCAAACTTACAATTTTGTGGCAGAAGTTGAATAATCGATTAATCTGTCAAAAAGCTATCAAGTGAAGAAAATACCAGACGCTTTCCGCCAGAAGTTATAATATTTTGAGTGATAAAGTATAAACTCTGTTTTTTATAAACGACGTCTCAAATTTATCAGCTATCGAACCCAAAATCCACTGCAACAAACTCTTCCCGCATTTACTAACCACACCTCACCAAGGGGTCTAGACACCTTACGTCAACCCAGAAACTCTGGCCCATGATCGTCACTGAATACGTACCTGGTCATTATCTCTAGCAGATGAATATGTATGAGATAGTAGGAATGTATCACTCACACCCAAACTCAGAGCAATAAACGGCAAGATCTACGAGGAAAACAAGGCAACGCGTGTTCAGTCATTTGAGCACACTTAAGTATCGCATTTGGCAGAGTGTAGTATACGCAGTATCAATTTGGGAGGTTAAGCAATGACGACAATCACGCCGAGGCCAAGGCCTAGAAATGCAGTTAGAGAGTTTAATTCGAAAAGGAAAAATGTAAATTTAGCTGTCGTAGTCATGTTTCTCAATATACGCAGAACTTGGTCATTTCACGTTGTTGTTTTGCAGAGGACGGTTACGAAATGTACAAAGATTTATATAACGCACGTGCACAGCCATTGTTCTTCTCACTAACACTTTTGTTTTGCAACGTTGTTGTTGCCGTCGTGGTTTGCTTAAACTCCCTTTTTTGGGAGTCTGAAAAACCTGAATAGTGAACAGAAAATAGTGGCGAAGTAATCACGAATAGTGGCGAATGATAGGTTCACAGAACCTTGGTACTAAAATAGTGGATAGCATGAAAGCGCGCTCTGATTGGCTAGCCAAACTCCGAATATCCTGTGTTATTATTCAACAAATTGTAACACTATCCAAATATGGTCATGATGCTCTCGATATCTGTCATCTGTAGGTAACAGATATCCGGCGATATACGTAGCTTCGTACGTGGGAAGAAAAAGTGAAGTGAAAAAATGTCGACAGAAAGGTTTAAAAAGGTTACGAGCTTGGAAATCAATTTTGTTATCAATTTGAATAATAAAACAATTATCCTGCTCAATCTCGCGGAATATCGTCTGATTTTAGCCGACTCGGCCGTACGGCCTCGTCGGCTAAGTATCAGACGATATTCCGCGCGGTTTCGCAGGATAATTGTTAACTATTTACCTCCGAGCAACTCGGGAAAAAATGGCACCCCGGTTTGCATCCGTGGCAAGCGATGAAATCATCCAAATCAATTTTTTTGTGGTGTATATTATCTCACTGTTTTAGTATATACTAGAACAACTATTCACCCCAGCGTCGGTGGCTAGCGGTGAATAGTTGTTAATTATACCTGTGTTTGAATTTATGTGGAAAATGAATGCCCTGTACGTTTTGCTTAGCTAAAATGTTTTTGCCGGGAAGCGAAAGTTCCGGAGGAAAATCTGAAATGGCTGAAAAAAGCAGATTCGACGAGTCTACAGCGGAAATACAGGATAAAACTGGCAATGACATTTCAGACTGCCTGCAATAGCTGACTCACCTGTTTTGATGTGTCACTAAATTTGATCTGAAAAATCGCACAACATCCCAAGCCTGCCACAACGGAAACAGTGACAAGAACGACACCACCAAACCCAAGAGCACCATGGGTAACACTTGCGTAGAGGAGCTACAGAGCAAACAGCAAGCCATGGTAAGATAGTAAAATTATTGCTTGTGTTCTAAGAGGAAATGTTGCAACTTGATTGGTTGAGCAACTCGTTACTAATAAAATATTAAATTCCCGAAAAGACTTTACAAGGGACATTAACACTTTTGCGATCTGAAGGTTTCTAAACTATTAAATTGGACAGAATTGCGTTTACAAGGTTGTAATTGGCAAGCCGGCTGGCGCACGATTTCGTTTAAGTTTAATACCACCTATACTTTTTCTTTTTCAATTCTACATGCATATACATGTAATATATATCTAATCTCTGCGCACTCGTTTTTGCTTATCATAGAGATTACAACCTTTGAGGGGATAATTGTTTTCTGTTTGTGTGAAAGTTTTACTAACTGAGGGTAAACGAGAGCCAAAACTGTAGTACAGAGTGGATAAATAGGATCATGGCTATCATCAATCTTTCATGTAACATATCACATTTCCAAAAACCGAGAGTAGAGTTGACCATAGCACTCACAGCGGGGTAATTTTGTCGAACCGCAAGGTGTTTGGAATGTCACCGACATGATTTCCTTTGTTTAAATTTGATGAGTTATTAATGTAGTTGAAAACTGAGTCATGATCTTACCATTAGCACATATCCAATCCCTAGGTAGAGGTAGCTTATTTGAGAAAAGTCTCTCAGTAAACCGCTCAATGATGTGGAGGAGAATGCCAATACTGTTGAATCTTCCTGACTTTGATCAGCTGAGTTGATGACCTTTACAATGAAAAACGTCACATGAGTCAGTTTAGTACAGAGCAACACAATCCATTAAGTGGGATTAAGTAATTTATTATACATTAAACTCTCTAACTCTTTTCCGATTGGCCGAAAGCGTACAGTGAATTTTCGAAATCAGCGCCCGTGACGTCATAACTGCAGATTATACAATAATCATGTCAAGGACACTCAAGGTCACGGGTTATCATGTCATGTATAACCGCGGCGGTGCATGATTTCTAAGGATAATCATGTGAAGTTCGCGCGCTTTGTGTTGCTTGCCGTCAGTGAAGAAGCAAAAACATAACTTCAATTTTTTTTCGTTCAATGTATAAAACAATTATTAGATTCGGTTTTTGTGATATCCAGAATAATCAAGGTCTCGGTAAGGGGTTATCGCGGCTTCG
>JAHPZR010021871.1:105000-106918 GCA_019787425.1 Platygyra sinensis
GGCAAGATTCGAGTAGTCAAGGTGCAAGCCTTGAGCGAGAACATTGTGTAGTGCTTTTGGAACACTTCACTCTCAGTACCTCTCTTCGTACAGATGTCTAAATGGGTACTAGCGAATTTAATGCTGGGGATAACCTTGTGATGGACAAGTTTCCCATCTAGGGGGCAATAGAAATACTTCTGGTCATTTTAATAGTATGCCCTCAACCAGTGTTAGCTCTGGCTTGTAAATGATCCTTGAATCGATGCAAACTTCTCAAACCAGGGCCGGGTTGTTCAAAGCCCGATTTAAAGCTAACCCAGGGTTAGCGAGAATTTTGATGTAAGTTTTCTAACTTTTTGGTTAGGTAATCGGTTGATATTGTTTGCCCTCAGTTCAGGTTTGAGCTGTAGTAATCTCAAACCACACCAAACGTTAGAGGTGAAAAACATTTTCAAACAAGAAAACATAGTGCTTAACGTTAACCGGCTTTCGAACAACCCGGCCCAGAAGCAGCTCAGCTCATTAATAATTCAGCAAGTTTAAACAAAGAAAATTACAACCGTGACGGTGTTTGCATAGATTTTTTACGATTTTATTTCTCCGTTTTCTTCTTAGTTTTAGTTTCTATTGAGAAGATATATCAAACACTCAAGACTGTGTTTTACCACATTTCCAAAAACCTCGAAGTTCGTGAAAAATACTTCGCTATATGCGTCTCAGCCATCGTCGTATCTTCTCAGTGTTTGGAAATTGGTGAAACCCGGTCTATCGTGCTTGGTATTAAACAGTTATTGGATGAGGTTTTTGTTATATCCAGAATAATCAAGGTCGAGGTAAGGGTTATCAGCCGAAGCCGCGATAACCCCTTACCGAGACCTTGATTATTCTGGATATCACAAAAACCGAATCTAATAATTGTTTTATACATTGAACGAAAAAAAATTGAAGTTATGTTTTTGCTTCTTCACTGACGGCAAGCAACACAAAGCGCGCGAACTTCACATGATTATCCTTAGAAATCATGCACCGCCGCGGTTATACATGACATGATAACCCGTGACCTTGAGTGTCCTTGACATGATTATTGTATAATCTGCAGTTATGACGTCACGGGCGCTGATTTCGAAAATTCACTGTACGCTTTCGGCCAATCGGAAAAGAGTTAGAGAGTTTAATGTATAATAAATTACTTAATCCCACTTAATGGATTGTGTTGCTCTGTACTAAACTGACTCATGTGACGTTTTTCATTGTAAAGGTCATCAACTCAGCTGATCAAAGTCAGGAAGATTCAACAGTATTGGCATTCTCCTCCACATCATTGAGCGGTTTACTGAGAGACTTTTCTCAAATAAGCTACCTCTACCTAGGGATTGGATATGTGCTAATGGTAAGATCATGACTCAGTTTTCAACTACATTAATAACTCATCAAATTTAAACAAAGGAAATCATGTCGGTGACATTCCAAACACCTTGCGGTTCGACAAAATTACCCCGCTGTGAGTGCTATGGTCAACTCTACTCTCGGTTTTTTGGAAATGTGATATGTTACATGAAAGATTGATGATAGCCATGATCCTATTTATCCACTCTGTACTACAGTTTTGGCTCTCGTTTACCCTCAGTTAGTAAAACTTTCACACAAACAGAAAACAATTATCCCCTCAAAGGTTGTAATCTCTATGATAAGCAAAAACGAGTGCGCAGAGATTAGATATATATTACATGTATATGCATGTAGAATTGAAAAAGAAAAAGTATAGGTGGTATTAAACTTAAACGAAATCGTGCGCCAGCCGGCTTGCCAATTACAACCTTGTAAACGCAATTCTGTCCAATTTAATAGTTTAGAAACCTTCAGATCGCAAAAGTGTTAATGTCCCTTGTAAAGTCTTTTCGGGAATTTAATATTTTATTAGTAACGAGTTGCTCAA
>JAHPZR010021872.1:5000-18380 GCA_019787425.1 Platygyra sinensis
TGATATGTCGATCAAGAATGAAATTGTATTTTTCACGGAGCGTTTGGAACTGAGAATTTAACACCAATGCGCCCTGCACTGCTCTCAAATTTTATTTATGAACGTGTCAGGTATATGTGTCTAATTCCTATATAATGAGGATAAATTAAGCTCCTCGAAAGTGTATTTATCATTTAATTTAACTTAATTTAAGTGTACGTAACTAGACTGGCTGACCATTTATGCCTCTTATTTATGCATTTTCGACTATCTTTTTATCTGTACAATCGATCTATTTAAGTAATCTCAAAACGAACCAGTAATGACTGATCTAACTAAGGCTTATTCCAAAGTCACGATACAATGAACAGTCTATCAATCCGGTTTTTGGACTTCACCGTGTTGCAGATCATCTGCAGACGCTGCAGATAAACTGCAGATCTGTTGTTAGTCTGTTTTACGTCTGTAGCCTTAAACTCGCAAAGAGTATTCAAGCTTAACGTCTGCAGCAGATTGAAAACAGACTCTGCAGACGATAAATTAGTCTGCAGTTGATCTGTTTTATGTCAAAACAGATCTGCTTGTTTCGTACGGGGCTTCTTGGACTTTAGAAACCACAATGGTAATGTAAATTATTACTTGAAGTTGATTTAAACTTTTGGGACGATTGGTAAAGCCACAAGCATTAAAATGACTCCAAAAGCATTCGGCAAAAACTAAAGCTTTCTCTTTGGCATGAAGAATTAATTTGAACACTGCTCATGCAGTGGGACACGTCTGCGAAATTTTCAACATTTTTTAGCTTTCAAATAGGTTTCTTCGCCTCAGCTTGAATGAAACTTTACTGCTATTGAACTTCCTTTTGCATTTCTTTCATTTGGTTCATAGCTGAGTATAAGCAAACGACTGCATAAGATCATTTCTTTTACAGTTTTCTCAAAGCGTTATTTCTTTTTATTGCGCAGTTTTTATTTAGAACTGACCTTCATCCTTGGTCTCTCTCTGTGTCATCAAAGTGTCTAACTTCTCATTCATGTTCGCTATCTCACTTTTCATCTGTTGAAGGTCGTTTTTAACTTTGTCTGAGGATGAAAATTTATATCAAGCTTCGCTTATTAGTGCACAAGTTGTAGCTTCATCATCATTTATTAGCCATTAGACTACTGTCATGGTCACATCGAACTAAGTATAGGTCAACAAATAATGACGAAATTTCTCACTAGCTTGAACAATAATCCCCACACTTTCACACTTTATTTATTTACTTAACTACACTTCCTTCCTTCCTTTCATTTGCACCATTAATAAGAAGAGTTATAATTCACCTTCAACTATCCTTTTGGCACCTCATTATAATTAGTGATGCAAACTGTTAATTTTCATTCAAAGGTAGTTTATCAATGTATATTTTCCCTGGTTTGAGGCCAACCAGAATCGTACTAGCACTTGATACACATTTATTGTATACATGTTCACACTTTATAGCCAATCAGAAGCCATTTACACAACGCATTCAAGGAGTTGAACTAACAACTACCAAAAAAGCAAATCTACACAGGACTCTACACAGGACTCTACACAGTGGTACATGTAGGTAGGCTCCATAATTAACCAGCCGCTGTTTGGGAAAGGAGCCCACGCTAATTCCCAGAATTTGAGGCTAAATTCTCACATACCTTCCATCTTGTCAAGTTTTCTAATGACTGATCTAACTAAGGCTTATTCCAAAGTCACGATACAATGAACAGTCTATCGATCCGGTTTTGGACTTCACCGTGTTGCAGATCATCTGCAGACGCTGCAGATAAACTGCAGATCTGTTGTTAGTCTGTTTTACGTCTGTAGCCTTAAACTCGCAAAGAGTATTCAAGCTTAACGTCTGCAGCAGATTGAAAACAGACTCTGCAGACGATAAATTAGTCTGCAGTTGATCTGTTTATGTCAAAACAGATCTGTTTGCAGATCTCCTGCAGATCTGCTTGTTTCGTACGGGGCTTCTTGGACTTTAGAAACCACAATGTAATGTAAATTATTACTTGAAGTTGATTTAAACTTTTGGGACGATTGGTAAAGCCACAAGCATTAAAATGACTCCAAAAGCATTCGGCAAAAACTAAAGCTTTCTCTTTGGCATGAAGAATATAATTTGAACACTGCTCATGCAGTGGGACACGTCTGCGAAATTTTCAACATTTTTTAGCTTTCAAATAGGTTTCTTCGCCTCAGCTTGAATGAAACTTTACTGCTATTGAACTTCCTTTTGCATTTCTTTCATTTGGTTCATAGCTGAGTATAAGCAAACGACTGCATAAGATCATTTCTTTTACAGTTTTCTCAAAGCGTTATTTCTTTTTATTGCGCCGTTTTTATTTAGAACTGACCTTCATCCTTGGTCTCTCTCTGTGTCATCAAAGTGTCTAACTTCTCATTCATGTTCGCTATCTCACTTTTCATCTGTTGAAGGTCGTTTTTAACTTTGTCTGAGGATGAAAATTTATATCAAGCTTCGCTTATTAGTGCACAAGTTGTAGCTTCATCATCATTTATTAGCCATTAGACTACTGTCATGGTCACATCGAACTAAGTATAGGTCAACAAATAATGACGAAATTTCTCACTAGCTTGAACAATAATCCCCACACTTTCACACTTTATTTATTTACTTAACTACACTTCCTTCCTTCCTTTCATTTGCACCATTAATAAGAAGAGTTATAATTCACCTTCAACTATCCTTTTCGCACCTCATTATAATTAGTGATGCAAACTGTTAATTTTCATTCAAAGGTAGTTTATCAATGTATATTTTCCCTGGTTTGAGGCCAACCAGAATCGTACTAGCACTTGATACACATTTATTGTATACATGTTCACACTTTATAGCCAATCAGAAGCCATTTACACAACGCATTCAAGGAGTTGAACTAACAACTACCAAAAAAGCAAATCTACACAGGACTCTACACAGTGGTACATGTAGGTAGGCTTCATAATTAACCAGCCGCTGTTTGAGAAAGGAGCCCACGCTAATTCCCAGAATTTGAGGCTAAATTCTCACATACCTTCCATCTTGTCAAGTTTTTCTTTGATGTTGTCTTCATCTTTCTTCCATTGCAACAGCAGCTTTATGTAATGTTCCTCAGTGTCGAGATCCATGCACTCAAACTTGAGGTTATTGATAGCAGTTCCATAACTCATTCCTCCCAGTCCTACCAGCGCATTACTTATATCCTGCCAGTGCATGTTAAATGATTTATGGTCTACAGAAGCTTGTGTGGCATGGCCATATACAGTATTTCGGTAGTACTTAACCCTGGCTATGTTGGCTTCAGTACTAGTGTCTGCAGCAGAAGGAAGTTTGTCCCAGCCAGAGACTGGTGGAGTCAAGTGACAGATATTCCTCAACAGCATCATTAATAATGTGATATCAAAGCTTGCTGATGAAACAGATGTGGGGATAGTAGGGTACAACTTTCCCCATTGTGTAGGATTGAGGATTCCTTTCTTTCTTAGCAACTGTAGCGTGCCATGTGCTGGGGTACCGGGCGCCAATACAGAGTGCAGCCGAGCTGGCAGGGTGAATTCTATCAAATGTGTCCCTCAAGGCCTGGGATCCAACATCCACCAAAGACGACACAACCGTGCATAGTTGGTCGTCTCCTTGGTGGATGCAACTGGCGGTGCAAGAGCAGAAGCCATGGACTGGTGACCAGATGAAGCTGCAAAAATGTTTATCGGTATGTTAGTGCACAGGGTAGTCCCTCTTTCGCTTAGCCCATCGTATGTGATGCGACAAAAAATAACCCTGAGTATACCATGCCTAAAATAGGAATGTATTTTCTGATTTTTTTTCTTAGTACGGATGATTTTAGTACTTGTAGTTGTTATAAGATCAAGTCAACTGAATTGGAGCAACAAAGGTGACATCAATCTCCTTATTACTTTTTCAGTTGTTTCATTGGTCTTGTATCTATGCATTTGATTCACTCTTTCTTGTATCTTAACATCGCCATATTCTTATAGTGCAAGAGCACCGAGTTACCTTTAGCATTGCTTTCACTATGCCGGTAATTCTTAGTTTTCATGTGACGTTATAATATTCAAAAATTAAATAGTACTCTTCGTTCTGAGGTTTTAGTTTCATCAGATAAAAGACCTAATGGAAACATGACATTTCACAATGTTTTAGCTTGACAGGGTTCTTCTTATTGTAATAGAGAACGTTTGAATTTGCAAGCTTTCGTGTTGCGTGACATAAAAATGCCAGCCCGAGAAAGCTGTCGCGCAGGTCATAAGAAGAGTTATCGCTTTAGTTTTTGCTAACTAAAAAGTGCTGGCACCAGAAGAAGCATTTGTGTCAATGTGTCGAATCTCTAGAGCAATAATTTTTCGTTCAATAGCAAAACTCAATAACCGATGTATCTGTTACTTTACAAGTTTGTGTTCTTCTGAAGGGCGCAAACATAGTGTCTCCATACAAAGCTCTATAATTTGGGGGGACACACTTCCGCAAATAACTCGCGAATGAAATAAACAGCGGAGACCTGATTCTTGGCACGGTTGTTTCTAGATAAATCATCTATCCTATCCAAGATTCATTGAATGGTTATGATTTGATCACACGACTGCTGCAAACCGAGAATAATCCCACGTACGTGTCAATACTTCTTTGAAGCATACCCACGTACCGAGGGAACTAACAAGAGCCATGAATAAAGAAGATACGTTACAAACGTCTGTACTTAGTACAAACGTACTTTCACCTACCAAGGAGAATGAATAAGGAAAGTACGTTACAAGCTTCTGTTCTCAGTAATAACTTACGAAAGTACCATGGCGAATGAATAAGGAAAGTACGTTACAGTCTTCCGTACTTAGTACTAACGTACTAAAGTACTAAGGAGAATAAATAAGGAAAGTACGTTACACGCTTCTGTACTTAGTAAGCACTTACGAAAGTACCAAGGCGAATGAATAAGGAAAGTAAGTTACAATCTTCCGTACTTAGTACTAACGTACTAAAGTACCAAGTCGAATGAATAAGGAAAGTACGTTACAATCGTCCGTACTTAGTACTAACGTACTAAAGTACCAAGGAGAATGAACAAGGAAAGTACGTTACAATCTTCCTTACTTAGTAATAACTTACGAAAGTACCAAGTCGAATGAATAAGGAATACGTTACTTCCGTACTTAGTACTAACGTACTAAAGTGCCAAGTCGAATGAATAAGGAAAGTACGTTACAATCATCCGTACTTAGTACTAACATACTAAAGTACCAAGGAGAATGAATAACAAAAGTACGTTACATACATCCGTACTTAGTACTAATGTACTAACGTACCAAGACAAATGAATAATGAAAGTACGTTACATACATCCGTACTTAGCACTAATGTACTAACTTACCAAGGAGAATGAATAAGAGAAGTACGTTACATACATCCGTACTTAGTACTAACGTACTAACGTACCAAGAGAATGAATAATGAAAGTACGTTACATACATCCGTACTTAGTACTAACGACTACTTACCAAGGAGAATGAATAAGAAAAGTACGTTACATACATCCGTACTTAGTACTAACGTATTAACGTACCAAGGAGAATGAATAAGGAAAGTACGTTACATACATCCGTACTTAGTACTAACGTACTAACGTACCAAGACGAATGAATAAGGAAAGTACGTTACATACATCCGTACTTAGTACTAACGTACCAAGGAGAATGAATAAGATAAGTACGTTACATACATCCGTACTTATTACTAACGTACTAACGCACCAAGGAGAATGAATAAGGAAAGTACGTTACATACATCCGTACTTAGTACTAACATACTAACTTACCAAGGAGAATGAATAAGAGAAGTACGTTACATACATCCGTACTTAGTACTAACGTACTAACGTACCAAGGAGAATGAATAAGGATAAGTACGTTACATACATCCGTACTTAGTACTAACGTACTAACGTACCAAGGAGAATGAATAAGAGAAGTACGTTACATACATCCGTACTTAGTACTAACGTACTAACGTACTAACGTACCAAGACGAATGAATAAGGAAAGTACGTTACATACATCCGTACTTAGTACTAACGTACCAAGGAGAATGAATAAGATAAGTACGTTACATACATCCGCACTTAGTACTAACGTACTAACGTACCAAGGAGAATGAATAAGGAAAGAACCTTGCAAACGTCTGTAATTAGTACTAACGCACCAAGACGAATGAATAAGGAAAGTACCTGCGCGATGCAGCAGAAAATTTCCTTGAATGAGACTATTACCCCCATCTGCTATTATCATTATTATTACCCCCCCCCCATTATTATCCCCCTTTTACCCGCTATCTGCTATTTAATCAATCTTTTATATGACTAGATGGAAGAGAGCATGGACAAGTAACTGATTCGTACAAAGGTTGATAATAGCGTTTTCTATCCCAATGTTTTAACTTTTGCGTCAGATCATCGATTACACTTAGCGGGTAGTTTTTTTCTGGGGTCTTAAAACTTCTCGACTTTTTTGCAAATGCCACTAAAGTAGCGAAAATTAAGTCTCTGAAAACAAGAAACAGTACGTTATTGGAACAAATTGGATGTTTTTGACTACAAGGGGAAAGAGTAAAAACTGAGGAAGATAACCGAGATGTAGACATCCGACATGTAATTCTTGTTGTATGTGCTATCATTAAACTTGTCAAAATTTACAATAATTATATATAAGATGCAATGTCGCGAGTAATGTAATGTCGCGAGTGAGAGGACAAAGATACATGTCCCCTTTACATTGCTTTATTGCAGTGGGCCCGGACGTCAGCATACAAAGGCGCGGCGGCAGCCGCTATCAGTCCATTTATGAGCCCACTGAACCCTTCCCAACCCATGACCCAAGATGCCTAAGCGTAGCCAAGATGACTTTCTTTGGCTACCCTAACCTGTCTTATGAAAACAAGCCACTTTTCAGAATGCGCCCCTGACTTTATGCCCACTATTTTAATTCTCCCGCCAACGCCAAAAATAAATTGTAATTAAAATTGGGAACTTTTAACTACTGTTTAAACAAGTTTAAAGCTCTAAATGCCGCCTCCTCTGCCCCTTACAATGTTTCATCAGTAAATCACATCAGCAGGAATCTTCTCCCTCACCCACCCCAAGAACAGTTGTCCTCTTTTCTTTGGAGATGTTTGTTTCCAGTTCTAAATATCCCATTATATTTAGGTATCCCAAGTCAGTTAGACATTTAATTTAGGTGTGTTGTAGTTGTTGCCGGAACCAAAATTAGTCATGGACCTCTCCTTTCGTTTAATACACCTTTCCGGAAGGTGCAAGTTTCTATTGCAGGAAGATGGGTGATGCGAATACCGCACAAAAATTAAGCAAAATTAAGTAAATACTTAAAATTAAATACTTATAATTAAATACACTAATAATAAAGCATCATAACACATTTCGATGTAAACAGTCTTAATTGAAGTCAATGGGAGACCGATTCAGAATACAGTACAAACCCGCATATAAGAACCTGATGATTTGAGACCCTACATACTGAAATACCCAACCATATAAGAACCTATTCAGCCCGACAGAGAAAAATAGGTTCTTATGCAAAAAAATCACTGCAATTTTGATTGTCATAATTCTTGATTCTAACTGTGTGAGAATTTCTTGTTCTTTGATTTACATTTTTGTTTTTGGATTTTGACTACAGATTTGTTTTCCATCGAGTTACAGTGCAAAACAGACCATTTAAAATCAAAATAACTTAGAAGACAAAATATGGAAATGTATTGACGCTCTTCTTGGGCCTTGAATGTTTTATCATCTAAGCCACACAGTTGACAATACCCAGTTTTGTCCATGTGAAATACGTTACTGTTTAGACAAACAAGGCAACCTTGTTGCAAATACAAGTGCTAAAACATTATTTACAGGGACCACGGAGCGTATTTTCAAGTGGGTGGGCTAACGCGAACGCGTTAGCGTGAGGCAGCTAGGGGGGTCCGGGGGCATGCTCCCCCAGGCAAATTTGAAATTAAAGTCTTCTGAAATGGCTACAAATAGATTTAAAATTACCAAAAGTGGAGTTGATTTTCAATTTTTATAAAACAACGAGTAACAAACTGGCCTTCACGTTTGACCAAATTTAAATAGACTAACTTCCAAGCTAAACCCAGCAGACGCAACGGGCGAGTGTCACCCGGACATTTTTGAGTCCGACTCTTTGAAGGTGCCAAAGTTGCTTTTTCGATTTTCACTGAGAGCTGCAAACGCATTGGCAACATCTATAATACAAAGTTTTTCTGTTCTCTGTGTTTATTAAGTATTGTCATATTACTAAATCTTGTCTGTGTCATCGTCGAGTCGACTCTCAGTCCGGGCGAAACGACCTGCTTCCGTCGCAGGAATGTGCATACGATTGCGTTTCATAATTTCACCCTGGCTTTATCTCGCTACTTTTGAACATTAAAGTTTATCCTTTAACCATACTTACACAGATATAGATTTGCAATCAATTCTCAATCTCAAACTGATACAACAGTGGTCACCAGTGGTTCCGAAAAGATGTAGTCCTGCGTGAAACGAACATGTTGACAGGTTTAGAAGCGGATCGTCGAGGGATTCACCAACCTGCGAATCCCGGAAAGTCACGCGAATATTTCTTTGAATTAAAATGCTTTTTCCTTACCTGTGGTATGGATGGTCTCGTTGAATGCCCTTATTATGTAAAAGCGATTCAAGGACGATTGGAGGATCTTCTAGAATCAAGTCATGTCTGTCGCTGAAACACGAAATCGCAAGCAATCAAGCGGAATGGGTCCAGTCTATAGTTGTCTACAGTACCTTCGTTCCCAGGGTCTCTCATCTTACCGGCCCCGGAAGAGGATACCTGTTTTCTTGATTTTTTTTAAATCTCCTGCCTGAAAAAAAAAACAAAAACAAATGAAATCCGGACAGCTGTGCGTGTTCCGGCCCTCATTCGTTCTCGTCCAATAGCCCTTTCCACTTCTCTTGGTCTCCCCTTAGCTGAGGGGACGTAACATGTGCATACACGGCGTGACAACCTAACAACCCTGAAAGTTTTGAAAAGGGTTGTGGGAAAATTTAGACATGGCGGAATTTAGCGAAAAGTTGGAATCAGAAAAGATGTGCTTTGTGGACTGTCATGCACATATATCAGCAAAAGATTTCAGTGAGGTAAAACATTGAGTAACAGTAGGAGAATGTAGGGCTAGTTCGGTCTACGTCATTCACCCGGACGAGGCATACAATTGTTCATGTACATTGTTGAGATAAAGATTTGTGAAAAAGACCTTTTTGTTTTCAACTATCGAAGGATATCGATGTTGTGATTGAAGAGGCAAAGAAGGTAAGCTAGTTTTATCATTTTGTATGTAGAAATGTGTAGTATAGCAGTTTTTGTCTTTAAGGCTAATGGCCAAGTAAAAACACCAAGAGGTCCTGAAATTCTAGGCCCTAGGAGGATCAACTACAAGAATTAAAATTGGGGTTTACCTCGGTGTAAGAACCTGTGAACTTTTTCTTTGTTTTGTAGCTATTGTTAGGGTTAGGGTCTATTATGTTGACTTCTTTGTTTTCTTTGTTTTACGTCACTGGTCAGTTTTTCAGGTTCTTACGTGTATATACACTGAGGCAGACCCTCAAATTGAGGAGTTTTACCCCCTCGCTCATCCTTCATTGCGTCGTCAACTCATCTTTGTTTCTCCTGGAATATGGGTTTACCTTGGTGTGAAAACCTGTGAATTTTTGGCTCTGTCCTCATATACCGGTTCACAAGAGCCGATACAAAAGACCAAACAATACACTACAGCTAAGTCCAGTGACTCCTTAACAAAGAAAGAACAATTATGGTTATTCCCTTGTTTACCGATACACCAGGACAAAACCAAAGTTTTTCTTTGTTTTATAGCTATTGTCAGGGGTAGGGTCTATATTTTCACTTCTTTGTTTTCTTTGTTTTACATCACAGGTGAGTGTCACAGGTTTTTACACTGAGGATCAGTCTGGAATAGAGGAGCTCGCGCTCTAAGGGGCAATATGGGTAATCAGGGAAAGATGGCAGAGAAACAAAGCGGCAAAATATGTGTACATGTTTTTCTCCATATTTCTGTTTTGACTTTTGTTTTTGTGAAGTTAGTTTTACGGTAAAAACTATAGAGAAACCCTTTCTCTACATTTACCACTGTTTTTTGAATCAATTGAGCTAGCGTTTGTCAACTTATCAGAGTACTTAATGGGGATGTTTATTTTTGTGGCTTGAGCAACTGATATTTGATCAAATTATTTTGTTTTAACCATAAAAAAGCAGTTCCTATGCCCATAATAATCACTTGATCGGTTCAAAAATGCTGGTAAAACATAGAAAAAAGGGTTTCTCTGTTCACAGTACATGTTTTTTTGTCTCCAAAGTAATGTGAAATCAGAGCAGAAAAATAAAGGCGAACATTTGTTATATTATAATATTGCTTTCCTTCTTTGTAAATTTGCCCTGATTACCCATCAGTAATGCCCCTTAGAGAGTGAACTCCTCTATCTGGATGACTTTGCAAGAACACAAAATAATGTAAATGAAAAGTCTTAGGGATAACCAAAGTTATTGCAGATATTGGCTGTGATCAATCTTGATTATTTTCTTCTTAGGACTCATGGGCAGCCACATAGCTAGGCCTTCTTTCTCCTGTATGCTAAGAGGGAGAAGTGACCTATGTTTAGCCACCCCTCCTACTGTCCCACAAAAAAAGAAAATAAATAATTAACTAAATAAAATCTGAAACTAAGATTCTTGGAGTTGCCATGCCCACCTTTCTGGCATATTTTAAATTTTATTTAAAGAAAGATTATTGGGCCACATTTGGATTTTAGCAAAAGGCCTTGTTGAGAACACAACTAGCTCTGGGTATCAGAAAA
Organism: Platygyra sinensis; assembly: GCA_019787425.1. Taxonomy (NCBI): domain Eukaryota; kingdom Metazoa; phylum Cnidaria; class Anthozoa; order Scleractinia; family Merulinidae; genus Platygyra; species Platygyra sinensis. The sequence continues at coordinate 15,926 of JAHPZR010021872.1, forward strand.
AAGTTTCTTTACACACTGCTTTGGTTATGTATTTTCTTAGGTTGGTGTGAGAGCTATTGTTGGTGTGACAGATTTTAAGGCTGAGTTTGCTGGAATGCTTAATCTTCACGAAAGGTCCAAATTTATATTAAATTAAATCATTTTGCCTCTTGAACTGGAGTTAACAAACTCCCAGGCATTTACTTTGGGCAATAAAAATAAAATGCTAGGATTATATTCATGTATATTTTGAGTTTCCCAGTAGTTTAGGCTTTCTCTTTTCATGATTTACCAGAGAGTGGATTGAAGCAGTCTGACATTGATTGTTTTCACCTCCCTGCAGTTATAACCACTCAGCCCATACACTTCCCAAGTAGACCCATTCTCATTTAGTGTGAGAATAACACTCTGGTTAGAGAAAGTTGCTATCTAAATGATTTCTTCTGAGGGGTCACATACATGTAATTAGCTCTGTCCTATACATTTTTTTTTGTTTTTATTAATATTGAGTATCATTTTACTTAATGGATTGCACAAGGCTGATACAAATCTGACACTTCTAATGGTGTTTTTACGCACTGTATATTTTAGGTATCCAGATTTCATAGCTCCTTGTGTTGGTGTTCATCCTGTACAGAGCCTGTGTCCTGATCGCAGTGCCACCCTTGAAAGTATGTAAAAGGCAGAACGAGTGAGATTTTCTCCATACTATGCCCCTGATTCCTGTTCAAATGAACATTCTATATTTTAGTGATAACTGCTTCATAGTTTTGTTAAATTTCTGGGCCTGGGGGGGGGGGGATCCTATATAAAAAGGATGGAATGGCTGGTTGGAAATTTGCAAAAGAACTTCTAAGAGCCACTAAGATCCTGTTTTGTAGGTGTGGCTTGAAATTTTCACCCCTAAGAGTTGCCCATATTCTAAAACAACAAATTAAATTCTGTCATTTCCTTTCTGTTCAATATCCTAAAAGGTACCATAGAAGCCTCCTGCTGTGGACCTTTGAAGGCAGAACACCCTAAGACATACTAAAGTTGCTTTTTAACCCTCGAAAGACATGACCAACACCCCCGTCCTTTTATTTTGGATCACCCCCACCCCCCCCGCCCCCACCCCCCGGATACTGGGATGAGATGGAAGGGTGAGGTGGCAGGGCTCGAGACTAACTTTTCAGCTTGCTAGCCCAGTGGCTAGTGACAGGTTTGATTCACTAGCCAAAACAAATTTTTCACTAGCCAGATACTCTAATATCCATCATCGCTTGAAGTCAAGTAAATGCTAGCCTGTGTAGCTTGCAGTGTGCTTTGAATAAACAACTAACAAGTACAAAGTTTTTATGGCCTTGATTCTCACAGAACCGGCATCAAAACTTCGGAACTGGTGGCGCCGAAAAACATTCTTTTCTTTCAAAATACTGATTCACGATTTTCTGAACAAGAACAATTCGTTCCACCTGTATGTTGCAAACATAGGCATTGACGTTATAATTATACACGTGCACAACAACGAAAACCGAAGTTTTCACTTCCGTGAGAAATTCTCACAGAACTCGCTGAACTCACTGTCAAAGAACATTCCTTTCTTTCAAAATGCCGATTCACGATTTCTCATGAACTCAATAATTTGTGCCATCTTAACTTAATTTAAAAGTTGCCAACATAGGCATCATTCAAATTTTCCAACAAAGCGTACTTCACCTCCAGATGGTGCGCTCATTTTGCGAAAAATTTGAAATAACATTTTTAATTGGTTTCCTCTGGGCCTCTAATGTAGTGCTCACAAATTTTCACTAGCCAAAATGGCTAGTGAAGGGCAAAAAACCACTAGGCCAAAAATGGAATTTTTACTAGTCTGTGGCTAGTTGGTTACCGTTAGTCTCGAGCCCTGGGTGGCCTAAGAGTTAATGCTTTGCCTCTTTGATCCAGTGTTCTTGATTTTAACCCTGGCTGGGTTCCTTGACTATGTTGTTGGGCTAAGACCAGCAAGTCTTTACAAATTTTAGTGTGTAATTTAAACTTACGACAACTGCTGGCCAAGCCATTTTTTCTCTCCTTGATGTGGGGGTAGTCATAAATTACTTTGCTTGGGGAGGGGAGGGGAGCAGGGAGGGGGATGGGGCGGGTCCCTGTCAATTTACCACTACTTCATAGGCAGGTCAATCCATTTTGTTTGTTGGTTGCGTCATTTCACACGCTGCATCCTCCCACTAGGGAGGTACATAGAGTATAGTACATTCACTTTTCCACTGAAGAAAAGATTCATTGTCCAAGTGAAATGGTTTCACCTGGTAAAGTTTTGAGGCTCCATAAGGGTTGTCTTGGTGTTCCCCGCCGCCATGAGTTTACCCTCCATGGCTCAATTCTGGTAAGTAATGTTTGGGCCCCCCCTCCACCTGCCTTAATGGGTACTGGGTACCTTTCGTTATGGGATAAACCTTCCCCTGTCCCCATGTTCTCTATTTGTGGAGTGTAATGT
>JAHPZR010021874.1:0-25000 GCA_019787425.1 Platygyra sinensis
TAAAATAGCGCTAACATGTGAGTATCGTTACAAGCTTGTTGCACGCAAATTATAAAGAAAATCTAATGACTTGATTTTCTGCAAATAAACAAAACCGATTTTAAACGCCTGTTTATAATTAATCATGTTGCCATGGCAACGGCACATACGACAGTTTAATTATCAAAAAGTTGAAGTTTGTGTTGTTAACTTGCTTGCTGCCATTTTTGGCGACCAAAGGATCAAGGGTTTTAGAAGCAAAGGTAAATGAAACAGAGGTATCAAAAACTGTGTTCAGCCACCTTAAACAAGGGTCACTCCTACGTGTTTCGGTTAAGTCTGCGCAGCGACTTCCCCCAAGCTTGTTGACCTCGTTGCCTTTGAATATCGCCTGCTAACCGATACTCTTGTCCGATCCAGCACGTGCTGTTTTGCATTCAGCTCGTAGTGTTGGGGAGATAAGTGAGGTTCGTTTGTCACGCAATAGCCGGAAGTCGCACAGGCTAACCTAACGCAAGGCAGTGCTCCCCCATTAACGCCAACTTGAGTTGTTCATTGTCTTTATTTAGTAGCCCGCATGTTTAATAAATATTGTGCCGCAGTTGGTGGGTATTGCTAAGGAACAGTGACATTAATACTTATTTTACAATAAAGTTTCTTGTTGTTGTTGTTGTTGTTGTTGTTGTTGTATCATGTAGTCATTGCAGATGATACTAGTTTTCATATCACTAGGCACATGCAGTCAAAGACTGCCTATTTTTGATATTTAACATCTTATTCTATTCTATTTGCACCTGGCGTTGATTCTAGAGCAGATAACCATGGCCCCCAATTCAATGTTGTGTTGGGGCTGTCGGCTGTGCAGTCTAAGAAATAGAAATATTGACATTGGTTGGGGGAAGAGGGGAAAAATGTTTTCAAGACATTCAAGGCTTAAATCTTACTGCAAAGTGTCTCGACATGTTTGTCGCTCATTGCAGCAGCATGTTGTATTCCACAGGTCCTCCAGAATCATTGGTAGTTACACCAAATGGTGAAGATATCACTGTTGAAAACAACAGTCCTCTCCAAATACATGTGCAAGTACAAGACAAAGCTGGAAACCTTACAGTTCAACCCAGACTTAATGTTGTCTGCAAGGTAACTGTCACACATTTTGCAAATTTTGCTGCCACCAAGCAATATCAACCCAGAACCCCCTGGAAAACCTCGTTGTGAGAAGTATTTCTTGGTTTAGCATACTGTCATTCAAATGCATGAATATTTGATAAAATTAAATAGCCTTTTGTTGAAAGTTTTTATAGGAATCATTCTGAAATTCTGCACCTTTAGTTTAGTAATCAGAAGGTTTCCATGTTTTGCATTTCTCTGTTTAGTTAACAGGCACACCAGGCCTGCCAACATATATCGGGGACTGCAGCTCATCAGGGAAGGCCAGTCTGACTGGTGCAGACATCAGTCTGAAGCAAATTACCAAGAATACAAAGCTCAGGGCCAAGATTGAATTACAGGTTTGTTTTTGTTGTTTTGTTTCATTTTTGTAAATTATCAACTCAATCAAAAACATGACACTTGCAAGACATTGTGGAATGTGACCCAATGCACAAGTCATATCAGCGGGTGTATTATACTCTGACAGTTTAAACCAGTTTTGTTTGAATGCCAGTTTGTGGGTATATTCACATATATCTGGCAGTTTACAGTTAAGATTGGGAGGTGCGGAGGCCACATGGTTAGTGCACTCACCTCCAGATTGAGTTGTCCGGGTTTGAGCCCTGGCCAGAGGCATTGGGTTGTGTTCTTATGCAAGACACCCAACTCTCACAGTGCTTCTCTCCACCCAGGTGTATAAATGGGTACTGGCGAACATAGTGCTTGGGGTAATCCTACAATGGACTACCTTACAGTTTAGAAATTATTGTATGGTTGTGCCAAATCATAAAGTTTAGCCTGTAGGTTTTGGGTTTTGGTTTTAGGAGAAACAAAAAGCAGTCTTGAGTTTAGAAGGAACAAACTATAGCAGTGGAATGTACAACCCCTTGTAATAGGCTGTCATATCAGGCAGTGAGCTTGAACATGTCACAACTATCACAAGAAGGAAATCATGTGCTGAGTGTTTCATCTCACTGAAAGTTGTCCTGGCTTTTTTTTTATTAGCATCACAAGGAAGTGTCCGCAGTAGAGAAGACCATTGTTGTGACTCCAAGTAGTAAAGCAGCAGTACTGGAAGTGTTTCATCGACCAGCTGACGACAAACCAAAGAAGAAAGTGGAAGATGGACAGGAGCTTCCTTGTGTGGCTGGGCAGTTGCTTTCCGGTTTAAGTATGTACCCTAATCCATCACAGAAATATCACTTGAAAAATATCAAGAGAACTCAAATCAATCTTGCAAACACAAACCTTCTCCTTGCATGACCCGCCTAGACTAGCATATGCTATCCGCGGGCATGTTCAATTTGTAATTTTTTAATTTGAAAACAAAAAATAAATGTATGTATGTATGTAAATGTATGTATGCATTTTTTCTGTGGCAGTTGTGTTTGATACTCTGCCACACACAGCACCCCATCTGTAGTGATCATTAAATTAAAGATCTGGTCAGTTTTGATTTGCCACAAGTACTAACATTAACTATTACTAGGCTTTTTCGCCACTGCTGGGGTGTTCAAAAGCCAGTTAAAGCCAACAGGATGAAGTGTTAACTGATAGAAGAAGTATTTTTTCTGGTATAAAACAGTTTTCGCTGCTTATGTTTTGTGTTATTTGATATGAGTCCAACTCTCAAAACAGAAGGAAAAACAGTATGAACCTGCAAACTCGCCTAAAAGTAACAAAACTAAAATCAAATTCTTGCTAATCTTGTGGACAATATAGATTTTCATTCAAACTTCACCTGTTGGCTTTTTATGTCAAGAGAACTTAACTTTTGAATTAAAAAAGAGGGGTCCTGGTATTCATTTAGGAGCAGGAGGACCTTCAGTAAACCCCATAATTCCTTAAATTATCTGATTTTAGAAATGTTTTTATTTGAACCACTCCTTAATGCTTTATGAGAGCAGAAAAAATATTCAGAAAGCTTAGTGAGAAATACAACAGTGGATGTATTATATCAATGTTAATGAGCAATTTGATGTATGTTTCATGATATAGTCACCCATATTTGGTAGACAGGGATTCAATATGTTCCAGGCACACAGTATTCTTAAGAATACATATCATCCTTTACAAGTGCTAGCTGTGCTCTCATTTTCAGTGATAATTTCTTACTCTGCAATAGAAATTGTTTATGTTGTAAACTAAACAAACAATTGTTAGGTAATCATTTCCAAGAAAAAACACTGGCTTGTCTCTTGCAAGCTAGTCTGCTAGCAGCTGGTTTTTTCTCTTAAGGTCACTAGGACAAGCGTTTAGTTTGCGTTGGCCGTGTAGAGAAAATGGCAAGACAGGGTCGTATGGCCGAGTGGGGAAGAAGGCGAGACGAGGAAAAACCGTCTGCAGACTATTTTTAATGTTCTCAAACCCTCCGTCAGCCCAGCAACGGAGTACCTGATTGGTCAATATGTGCCCGATGACAGATAGTTGACAGAAGGGTAAACAAAAAAGAGTTACAAGTTTTAAGACGAGCGATGCAAGTCATGCAATATGGCACGGATCATCCCGATCATCAAGACGCGATCGTCTCAGAGAAGCTTAAACTGTTGGAAATCAGTTCTTTTAAGGCTGAACAAAGGCAGCCCAAGCTCTCGTTGTGAGGAGTTATTATTATTTTTTTAATCTTTAATTATGCGATCGTTCCGTGACATAGTTATCGCCATCGTCTACTGTTACATAACGACCAAGTTTCATTACGTGAAATGTGACTCTGTCTGACTCTGGCCTTTCAGCATTTGGAGGTGTTATGTTTCAACGGTTTAAATTTACAAAGGTTTGTATGGGAAAAAATGTTAATGTGTGGTTCCAGAAAATATCCATACCCCCACCACGGAGGGAATTGGAAATTCCGAAGGGGAGGGGGGGTCAAAGACCCAGGAAATTCCAGAGGGGAGGGGGGTTGTATGATCGAGTTAGTTTCCAGAGGGATTCGAGAGGTCCTTCGGATTCGAGTGTCGATCAAGCTGTTCAAAAATCCTTTCTTACCTACTAAGTAGAACTTCCACATGAAAAATAATGGCTTGAATACTTGTATTTGACTCGCATTATATTTGAAATACATTTTCTTTCTTCAAAAAGCACTTTGGAAGCTAACAAATGCGAAGAACGTGCCGTTGCGTGGAAGTGGCCGCCATTACTTGTTACCAGTCCACATGGAATCACCTTCTGGACCGAAAGGCACTGGAGACTAGCCTAGTTTGTTTTCGCATCGGTCTTCGAAGTGTCAGTCGATTTCGTTCTTGGAAATTAGTTTCTTTATAAAGGTAGAAATGATGTTATGATTCTGCAAACTTGAGAATTTCTTATCCCTGTTTATCTCTGTCTATTTGTAAGTAATTTTGCTGCAAAATTGGCTTTCATTCCGAGTCTGTTGGCGATCGTGTTCGCAGTAAAAGTACGGTGTCAATTTCATCAACCCTCCAAGTTGCGACCATTTTAGTCGCCATGGCGACTAGAATTTTGAAGCTGGCGACTAACTTGAAGCGGAAGTCGCCAGTCCGGCGACTAAAATCAACGTGATAAAAATCCAGACCCCTAAAAAATGCTGTGAGCGTTATGAATTCACTTGTTAAATTTAACTTCATTTGCCATTTTAATCTAGTGAAACTGAGACAAAAATAGAATAAAGTTTCAACCGTTAAATTCCAAGAACCTAACGATTGGCAAACGAGAAAGAACGAATTTACAGTATGCTAATTTCGTATGCGACGAACTTCGTTCCACTTGAGTGAACATTAGGACGTGATAATTTTACCTGTGAACGTGAGACAATGCACGCAATCAAAAAAAAGACGAGAAAGTGTAAAAGCTTTGAAATTGATTGGAAATTTGGAAGGCCAACAGCAACCGGATTTACAGTGTATTAATTTTGAGAAGCACATCTTGTAACAGCGGAAGCAAAAACACTTCCATCCAAAGCGCAGCAAAACTGCCAAGTGGCATAATAGTGCGAACATTTGCCGTATTTAAATTGTGCCATAAACATAAATGATAAATACTGCAATGGAAAGCGACTTCGTAATTGTAAAGATATAATTATTGTGAGATCAAATTAGAACCTGGATGTGTTTTACGTCTTGTAAAATAACACAGTTTTCATCGATACGAAACAATATTAATCAAGCTTATTATGTCTCATTCAATTCGCATGCTTTAACGCTTGAATTGTTTGTGATATTACTAAAAACAATTCAAGCGTGAACACTTCTGTTGTCGTTAATCCAGCTAAAGTTTTCGTCTTTGTCATTCAAGAACTCTTTCAACATTCGAGTAAAAATAAAAAGTTTACTTTAAGTTTTGATCAAGAAAGTAAATGCAGCCAGTGATGATGTTGGCCAACACTTTCCATCATCTAGTTGCTGCAGTCTGTATTATATAATCTGTGCCATCTACACTTATCTTTTTGCTCTGTAGATATGAATTAAGATCCACAGTATTTCTGTGTTTTGTGAAGTGATGTTTTTTTTTTCATTTTTTGTCGATCAAATTTTCTCCCGGGAAAAATGGCGGTAAATTCGCACATACTCGCGCTTTTTTGGCGCGTGGATTTCACAGCCAGCCTTGCCTTTATATGTTTGTGTGAAGAAACTGTTATTGTCTCTATTGCTATTACTGTCTGTTTCTTCTGGTACACATTTTAAGTGAGTTGAGTCAGAGTAATCTTAGCTAACATGAAGATACCGAAGTAAAAATTTGCTTTTTGGTATTTGCACTATAACTATAGTCTTGCAACTCTGTAGCATCCCATGTGCATTGTGCTGAGGACATCCGTGTTGACATTTTGAAACCATTATCATTTAGTTGTTAAAGATGTATTAAATAGCACTTAAATTACTTTTCATTACTTTAAATATATTTATTAGTTAATTATTATTAATTAACTAATTAATTTGCATATTTTGGCGACTAAAACTTTTTACTGGCGACCAAAAATAAACATTCAGTGGCCAAATGACCACTAAGGAAAAAAGTTAACTTGGCGGGTTGTTCATCCACACTCATTTTCAGTCCTCCAATGGAAATTGTACCTACAAAGGAAGTTTGTCGTGTAGGAAGGTAATTTGACAAGTTAACATTTTATCTTTTCTTTTAAAGCAAGTTTCACTAAAGTGCTGAATGCTTGCTTTGCGAGTATCTTCAGATATAGATGTACAATCGATCGAGAATATTTTGTAGTTATGTGCGATATAAATCGCTAAATGTTTGGAGTGTTTACTTATACTTTAACACACTTTCTTGCCAAAACTATTTTTTCCAGAGGGTATGGGGGGTGTACAAAATAGTAGTGGAAATTCCGGAGGGGTGGGGGGGTTATTTTATTGGTCGAAAAATGGAAATTCCGAGGAGGAGGGGGGGCTTACGTGAGATTCCCTCCGTGGTGGGGGTATGGATATTTTCTGGAACTACACAATAGACATTTTAGCCGAAATTTTGATATTTTCTCAATAAAAATGACGTACCTCAATGCCTTGTTGTCTTTGCTATTGTCATCTTGCTTTTCAGCGCAATCCGTAGCCTTTTAAGCGAGTTATCGCTTTTCGAGTTTCCTCTCCTAAGAAAGAGTAAAGGCTACACACTCGATTCTGGACTGACTCCCGCTCGAAGCGAAAAAAAAAACACTACAAGCATGCCAGCCGCCCCAATTCCTCCGCAGAATTATAGTACAGTGTTAAGCGCTCCCTTTCAGTTAAATTCCAAGCCAAATTCATCTCCACAGCGCACGCTACAAAGCTCTTTATCGAAGAAAGCTAGCCATCTGGGCAGAGACACCATGCTGTCGGGTCCAACCATGGACACATGCGAAGCCCAAGTGGAGTGCCGGGCTAACAAATTGACCCTGACCAGGGGATGGGAGTGCACAGTTCAAGACAGGCCATGTACTTTGCTCCATGGTCCCATCCCCTGGTCAGGGTCAATTTGTTAACCCGGCACTCCACTCGGGCTTCGAATGTGTCCATGGTTGGACCCGACAGCATGATGTCTCTGCCCGGATGGCTAGCTTTCTTCGATAAAGAGCTTTGTAGCGTGCGCTGTAGAGATGAATTTGGCTTGGAATTTAACTGAAAGGGAGCGCTTAACCCTGTACTATAATTCTGCGGAGGAATTGGGGCGGCTGGCATGCTTGTAGTGTTTTTTTTTTTTCGCTTCGAGCGGGAGTCAGTCCAGAATCGAGTGTGTAGCCTTTACTCTTTCTTAGGAGAGGAAACTCGAAAAGCGATAACTCGCTTAAAAGGCTACGGATCGCGCTGAAAAGCAAGATGACAATAGCAAAGACAACAAGGCATTGAGGTACGTCATTTTTATTGAGAAAATATCAAAATTTCGGCTAAAATGTCTATTAACGTTTTTTCCCATACAAACCTTTGTAAATTTAAACTGTTGAAACATAACACCTCCAAATGCTGAAAGGCCAGAGTCAGACAGAGTCACATTTCGCGTAATGAAACTCGGTCGTTATGTAACAGTAGACGACGGCGATAACTATGTCACGGAACGATCGCATAATTAAAGATTAAAAAAATGATAATAACTCCTCACAACGAGAGCTTGGGCCGCCTGTGGGCTGAACAGAAACAAGCTGTTGTCGGTGTCCTCAATACAGGCGCGTGACTCTCTGGTTCTGTAGTAGGAATCTTGGCGGACTTTGGTTTTTCTCTGGACGTTGAAGATTTCAATTTACGCTTACAGCGATGTTGAGTCTCGCAGTCATCGGAAGAAGTTTCTTCAACATCAGCTACGACAGGGTTTAAATTAGCCTTTAAGAAATGGGCTAGCTCAACGGCTTTCCTAATTATTAACGCACACTTCGCAGACTCTTGAGGAATAACTTAGATTGGAAACGGGATCAGAAGTCTCAGATCTTCAGATAAGAGTTAGTCCAATGTGTTGAATTCTGTCGCCTTTTTGTCCTTTAATTGATCACCTACAAAGCCAACAACAGCAATCCCCAGAGCACGACGCGTCTTTGGTTTTACTATCAGGACTATGGAAGCAAGCTTCTTAGGCTCTGCTTGCAAAATTCGCCCGATAAGCATAACGCAAAAGTTTTGAGCAACGGATCATGATACTCCCGTGAGAAAAATTGATTTGGAGAAGTGCCATATTTATTTTAATTCTATAACATCACAATTTCTTGGCTTTTTCCACTGGATGGTTTTCGATTTATTTCTGTTGTTGTTGTTGTTGCGTGAAAGTGAAAACGAGTGTGAATGTCCTCAAAAACATGAGAAGAGTCTGCAGTCTGATTTTCTTCTCATGTGTGCCGCGCCCATGTCTCGTCCCATTCTCCTTTAGGCTAAACGGTCTCTCCTCATATTTCGAGAGAAAAACAGACTGCCAGCAGTCTACTTGCAAGCCAAGCCATTTAGAGAAATTCACCATTTTGTATATGTTGTGGGTATATATGCGCTCCTGCGCTCAGGAGCGCACACTAATGACATAAAAATCATGCGGAGTAGGGATGCTCAATGCGATTCTGAGGAATCACCTTGAAGTATTTTTACCCGTAGTTTTTCTTTATCTCTTTTTCATTAAAAGGTTTTAGAATTCTAGATGAAGGTCAGCGAGAAGTGACTTTAGACAACTCATTGGCCAGTAGATTCAAGGTATGCTCATGACATGAGACTATGATAAAAAGTACAAAAACACGCATGTCTTTGTTAGAGGATGCCTCGAAACCAAGTCAGGATTCGAGCCAGGACTTGGGAAAACCTACAAATGTTATAGATGGTAGTAAAATTGTGCCTTAAAACACAATTATTTAATTTGGCCCTTCCTCAGTGCTAAGTTCTTATTGATAAATGTCATTCAAAAGGAAAACCCTTACATAACAAGGGCTGGAACCAGGTTGTACATTTTATATAAAAGTAACAATGACCAAGATCATGTTAGCTCACTATATATGGCACATCTCCAGTTTGCTTGCGTTTAGTTCTACTCAGGTTTTTTTTTACTGTTAACTTCCATTTTGTAGTTTGGGCAACACATAGCAAGAATAAAAAGGACAAAATAACAAATGTGAAGAAGTCCTAGCTCGAGCAAGTCCCAGCTCAAGTTCTAGCTTTGCCATTTAATTGTCTTGCTATTTTAATGGTGGGATTAACTGATTTGGAGTATGTAGCAGTGAAACATCCATAACAGAGTGCATTTCAATTCTTCCATTCATGTCAAACTTTTATTTTGTTTTGTTATGTTTGCACTCACTAGGTGAACTGGACTCCTAAGGTTGCTAAAGAAATCATCAAGCAAGGAATTCTTCCAGATGTCAAGGTAATTGCATTCAAACTGTGAACATTTTATGGGCAATAACGAATACAAATTTATGTAAAGTTTCTGTATGTATTAAATGGGATTAGCCAGATCTGCATTATGGAGAAGGGTATCATATACTAGCATAGTTAACAAAGTGTCTGTAGCTTCTGACACGGTTAGTGTCCCTGTTTCTTTTACTGCAACTTGCTCTCTGTTTTGTACACTTTTTACAACATTTTCATTTGTTTTGACTTTTGTTCTTCATGCAGTTTACCTTGCACCTTGTGAATTTGACTCATGGGACTTCTCCTATATCCTTATAACAGTTTAGTATTGTTCTGGCCCCAGTTGTTCAAAGGCTGAATAATGCTATCCACCAGGACCCGGTTGTTCGACGGCCGGATAACACTATCCACCAAATAAATCGCTATCCAGTGGATAAGTGTTTAAAAAATAAACGACGCTATTCACGGGATAGTGATTTATCCGGTGGATAGCGTTATCCAGCCTTCGAACAACCCGGGCCAGGACCCAGTTGTTCAAAGGCTGGATAACCCTATCTACTAGATAAATCACTATCCAGTGGATAAGTGTTAACAAAACAAACCCGCACGCTATTCACTGGATAGTGATTTATCCGGTAGATAACGTTATCCACCTTTCGAACAACCGGGACCAGATACAGTGGATAAGTGTTAAGACATCAAACCATGTTATCTGCTGGATAGTGATTTATCTAGTGGATGGTATTGTCCATTTTTCAAACAACCCAGGCCTGCAGTAAGCTAAACCAAGAAGGCTGGAGAGGGGTTTGTTACAGGATTTACTGAATCTTCCTGTTCACTGCAGGCTCCACTGTCTTGTGATGAACCAAAGTATTGTCAAGTAAGCATGACTGGTGGAGCTGGACTGGAGTTTTCTTTTACAGTAAAGTAAGTTCTATGGTGTGACTAGGAGTATTTCTACTCTCCCCTGCATGGGATGCTAGTCTATCGCAGGTCCATCCCAGCATTAAATTTGCTGGTTCCCATTGAAACACCTGGGTGAAGGGATTTGCTTAAAAGTGTCTTGCCCAAGAACACAACACAATGTCCCCCGATCAGGGCTCGAACCTGACCGCTTGATCCAGAGTCAAGATCACTAACCATAAGGCCACCACTGTAGTTTATTGTTTCCTTTTTAAATTGAACTATGTTACAAAAATACAGTTCCTGTAAGTTTCTGTTCGCCTACCTTTCTGTGTTATTGTAATGTTTTGCATTCATTATTCTTTTTTTCTCTTTTTGTAAGACCTCTGGCTGACGTACCTAACATCCTGAAGTGTTCTTGTGAAGAACCTCACATGAGATTAGGGGAACCTCTGGTATCTGATATTATCTTGTCAGTAACTGACAAACATGGCAACAAAACTGGGAAGGTGAGGTGCATTTTATTAGGTTAAATATACTTATTTAACTTAGTTAACAACTAGGAGCATGTTGCGTAGTAGTTAGCGTCGGGTAGGCGCGTATTAGCTTTTTTTTGGTAGCTTGCAGTGGCATTTCCTGTTAGGGTTTGGCGTTACCTTTGTAGGCCTGGTGCCGAGCAGTTTCCTGGGAGCCCGGGTCAGCGGTTGTTGTTGTAATGTATGCGTGTGCCGTCACATGTGGTCAGAGTTTTACTGTGCTTAGTGTTTGGGACGTCTTGATAAGTTTTTATAGTGTTTTTAGCGTTTTCTCCCACCCTCCTATCCCTTTTATTATTATTACCTTATTATTATCATTGTCTTTATTGTTGATACTGTTATTGGTTATTACTGTTATTATTATTTCCACAGAGCTCCTGGCTCTGTGTGACGGGTGCTTGAGCTGGGGCTCGGTATGGCGGGCGGGGCTCGTGGCTGGGTTGCGGGTAGGGCAGGCTTGTGGGGTGCTCTTGCTACCTGGGTTTGGGGTCAGCTGCTCCAGCCCCCAGGTTCCTGGGCACCCAACCTCCATAGGCGACACAGGCGTTAATGCTACAAATTCATGTCTTCAAGACAAGGAAATCTTTGCAGTGATACCTCAACTTAAAGGGATTGTTTCACATTTGCCACATGTGCAAGCTGTAATGCGAGACAGATCAGCTCTATTGTTTATGGATCAATCGGAAAAATTTTATTGGACACCTGACCTATATCGCCCTTGTTTGGCAACTTGATGTGGTGGTATTTATCATGGTTATTGTGTATTCCTTTGTATTTTGTATTATCATGGGTTATCTATTTTGATTATCTGTTTTTCTTTCAGTTACCAAGCAATGTGCTGCCGGAATTTCATGTTTCCTCAGAAGGATTGAAAGAGCATGAAGTTCAGTTGGGATTTACTGCAGTGAGTAGAAGCATTTAGACGATTTTTATATTGATACAATTTGTTGTACCTGATGGTCAATAATTATTACGATACGTTTCTTGTTTTGTGTGAAACCTAACTCTCTACAGAGTAAGATTTTCTTAGCTCAAGCATTAACTTAAATCAATTTTGTAGGAGGGAAATATAGTGATCAAGAACATTCAATTTGAAGATGGACCGCTTGGACACAGAGAGCTTACCATAAAATGGAAGGAAATGAAGTGCTATCAAAGATTAGAGGTATTAATCTGCACCACGTTCACCTTAAAATGTGAATGAACCTTACCATAACTTAACAGTAGTTGACATAATTTTTACAGGAAGCACTCTTGATCACAGAACTAACATCAACTGCGCCAACAAGTTTTCTAGTCAGTCTCCAGTTGTTGAATTGTTTGTATAGATTTTGAAAAGAATACAGAACTGTGAAGATAAGAGATGTGTAAATGTTAGAATAGAATGGAGAAAATCACTACAAGTTTTCAGAACGTTCTTAAGACAGTAAATAAAATTTAATTTGTTTAGAGAAGTTGAAGGTATTGAGATCTTAAAGGTGAGTGGGGATATGGTCCAAGAGAAAAGTCACGGTGTAAGCTATTGGTTGTTTTCCTTTTGTAATCTGGTAATAATTTAATAACTAAAGATGATGTATTTGGTGACTGAGACTAGTTGAAAGACCTTTGAACTGCCTGCGAGTAAGAGTTTTGTTAATTGGAACATGATATTGTTTAATATGTGATTGTATTTTATCAAACAGGTCACTGCAGGTCCACCGGCAAAACTCAAGATTATTGACATTGATCATTCTGAGGTACGTTATACTCACTTTTTAGTTTTTGTAATGTTGGCAAAGTGGGCAAAGCAAGGTCAAATGTTGTGCCTCTGTCCTTCTTCCAATGTTGAATCATGATCCTACCTTGCCTATCGCCTCTGAAGCAGTTTATCTGTCTGTCGTCCTTTTAATATCAGAAGTCACTGAAGTGATGAACAAACAGCGAATGCTACAGTGTATTGTAAAAAAAAGTTCTCACAAGAGTGTCCGATCATTAACTTTTTGACTGAGTTTTGTTTTCATGTATTACAGCCGCTGTCAGTGTATAATGACACCAGAATGCCAATTCCGCTGAATGTGCAACTATGTGACAAACTTGGAAACCCCTCACACGAGCAGAACGTCAAGGTGGTCCTAAACTGTGACAGAGGGATTAAGGTAAGAGCATTAAACTTGAAATGCCGGGGGTGGCGTCGCCGAGTGGTCAGCGCGTTGGACTCGCAGTCCAGAGGTCCTGGATTCAAGTTCCGTTCTAACCATCAGGGGCACCCAACGACAATTTTCGGAAATATATCTGTTCGGAAGACGATTTGAGATCTAGAATTTTCGAAACATTTTTTTGTAAAATTTCTTGCTTGCCTGCTTCTCCTAAGATTTTCGAACATCTAAAATATGGTATAATTGCCTATTTTTAACGGATTTTTACCCTAAAAAGGTCACCTATAATTTTCGGGAGCCTTTTTTCTGGCTGAAATTTTCGAAAAGGTGAGTTTTGATCTCTGTAATTTTCGGATCACTAGACTTTCAGCTAGGAAATCCGAACAGATGAAAAATTTTTAGGGGATAAAAATATGCCTATATCTACCGTTTAAATACTAAAATACTTTCAACAATGCTATGTTTTAGTGGTTTTGAACTATATTCTCGTTACTACCTGAATTTGTTTCCAGATCTCAGATCCTCAGCCACGCTTGTAAATAGCCAACTGGTTTGCCTTCGGCCAATTGGGATTCTTAACAATGCTATGTTCAATTTGAATTTGTTTCAGTTTTTTGCTCGGTCTCACTAGCATTTGTGCTATGAACCGCACTGCCAAGGGTAAATAAGATTATTTTTTTAATTTTAAGTAAGTTATGAGATTTGCAAGTAAAGATAAATCGTAAAGAATCAGACGGTTAACTGGTTGAATTTTGTTTGTTATTGGATAGTTGACTCCAACACCTGCAGGTCAAAAGACAGACAACAAAGGCCAAGCCTCCTTTGGTCATCTCACCGTCAATGCAGTAAGGTATAGACACATTACTCTATATTATATTTTGTCCAATTCTATGAAAAGTGGGATTTTTTTGGAAGAGAAATTCAATTCTTGTGTTGTGTGATTGTTGTAGGGTTTTAGAACATGTTTCGAACTTCGACTGCAATTTTTGTGTCGCACGTGACAATCGCTGCTCCTAGTATGCTGTTGATTACACGAAACGATAAGATATGTAGTTTGGCTCCTGTTACAAGTTACATGCAACAAAGTTGTATTGCGTTAATCAATTAATCAGTCAGTTAATCAATAAGTCAGGCAGGCAGTCAATGAATTAATCCGTCAATTAATCAATCAATGCGTCAGTCAGTCAGTCAGTCAAACAATCAATCAACCAATCGTCAGTCCTTTACTCAAGGTTCAGTTGGTTTTACTCCCAGCTATAGATAAACGATAATCCTAACCTTGGAAGAGATCATGACGTCTGACGTTGAGACCATGCTGAGAGTAAAGCAACTGATCACAAAGTAGAGACTGGCTGGATATACTATTTAATGCTCCTAACTAATTTATACTATAAGACTGCATGTACATAGACCTTACGAGAGTTTGTACTTGTTTTGAAACGCAGAGGAATGTATGGAATAAGAATCAAAGCTCTCCTGGGAAGAACAGCGATAGATGCACCAACTATCAACGTGAGGTGAGTTGAGTTTAAAGAGTTAAATTACTGCCACCTGTAGTTGATACTTTCAATACGGAAAAAATATTGAATCACAACTGTTTTTTGTCGATTTTAGAGTGGAGCCAGATCCATCCAAAGCTGTAAAGCTGAGCGTGACGTTTGACTCGAAGGCTTCTTGTGTGGTAGGAGAGTTGTTACCAGGTAAGATCCCATCTGACATGTATAAACTGACTGTCCCAAGGAATTTGAGGATTGAATAATTAACGTGCGATGAGGGTTTCAAAAATTAAAAATCAATATTTTACGTTTTTGAAAACCCATTTCTCCGTGAGTAAAATCGTCTAAAATTTCACATTTACTAAGTTTCGCAAGCTCTTCTAATGTCTGGAGTCAATTTAGATCAACAAACATGGACAAAAGACTTGGGACCTTAACTTTTGGCGCTTTTGCGCACACGCCACGTGAATACAACTTCACTTGCGAGTTGCCTAACCTCGCCTCTCCGGGCCCCCCATACAATGTTGAAAACTAGTACTTGCAATTTCACCTGATGGGTGGGCAGGGGGGAGAGAGTGGCAACGCGTTTTTTAGAAGGATATCAGCGCTTTCTTCAAGCTGCAGTTGTAAAACACATGTTTCGTTAATTACATCACACAAGTGTCCCAAGGACTTTTGTCCATGATTGTAGGATGATGAATTGTCTGTGCAAAGTCGTATGTTAATTAGGAAAAGTGTAGACAATGATCTCATCAAAGATCGCTCTATTGGATGAACAGCGCGTTTTAGTAGGTTTTGAAAACACGGTGGCACTGTGGCGTTCAAGATTGCTGCAAATGTCAAGTTGACCACCAGGCCCGGCATTCAAACTTAATTTTGTGATTTCCTGATCATTGACTCACTTGTTGTGGTAAAGTTAAGTCCTTTTTTTTTTAATTTCAGCTGTGTCAGCTCATGTAGTTGGGGAGGATGAGGCAGTGATGAAGGCAGCAAGTGCTAAAGACTTGGTATTAAAGATATGGCACTCCAAGGATGGCCCAGTCTCTGACAAACCTCCAGCTCGGGTACGAACCTTTGAAACTACGCTGCAACCCTGCTTTACCGGCACCTCCTTAATACGGACAACTTCTAACTTCAGATAGTTTTTTTGTAGCGACGAAAAGCTCGTACACCGGTTAAAACGGACTATACGGACGCCTTTCAGTGTCCTCAGTTACCCTCGCTTTAGAGGCACTGGTTATTCGTGCACTATGTGTGTTTTTGTTTTTACATTGATAAAGCTATGGCCCATTAAACTCTTTTTATACTCCTATATTATATTTGGGGAGTTCTGAACATAATCTAAGAAAAGTTTGTGACCTCCTTTTGCAATAAATTAAGTTACAAAGTTCCAAAGACTTGCCAGATGTTTTGGTTCATGGTTAGAGTCGATATGCTTTGTTTATTGACCATTCCACAGAATCCTCTGCCCAAGATTCTAGTGTGTTCTTGTGTAAATGCGTGTGCTAGTTCGCCCCAAAACTCCTTACATATGTCTTTCCTCTTGCAGGCCACGACTTTGTATCCATCTAAAAGGAAAGTGTCAGACAAGGAAGGCGAATTCTACTTTAGGTATGCCGGCTGCATTTGAGTGAGTGAACTGTGTGAACTCTATGTTGGTAGCCCAACTTAATGTCTCTATTGGGTTTTATCAATTTACTCGTCCAATTTCGTAACACGTTTAAGATGGCCGATTATTAGTATAAGCGACCAGAACATGGAAGAAAAACTGCACTGCCGGAAGACCAACTTTTCTTTACGTGAAATTATCCTAGAATTAAGGAGATCATTGTTTCCGGGAGTGGAAATGTAAGCAAGAAGACCATTCTTTATTTGTGCCGTAAGTCATGACTTTACTGTTTTTTTTTTTTGTTTTACTTGTGTGTGCATTTACAAGGGATCTCAAGGTACCTGACGTATCAGGGCCGTACTGTATGGTGGTACAGTTTGGATCTGGAGGAGCCGTCACTCTCTCAAGTAAACCGGTGAGAATGAGAAATGTGTTGCGCTGTATTACCGTTTATGTGTTGTTTGAAATGAATTCAGATCAAAATTACCTTAAAATAGTTTGAATTGTATTCATTAAAAAACGTTTTCGAGAAACAATTGAGCAAGAAAATTAACGAAAGTAAACAACGTGACGTTTCGACGACTTCATGTCCTCATTGTCAAATGAATAAATTAAAAATAACGGCAAGGCATATTTATAGAAATTAGAAGGTGAGGAAGTAAGCTAGTCGAGGTGACATGAAGCATTCGGGTTAAAAATATTTACATTTGTTTCACATTTGTTAGCGTTTATACGAATCAAACTAGTTGATAACTCCTTTGAGTATGAAGTTATTTTAAACAAGAACGTGGGTGTTGGTTGGTAGGTTGGCAATGATCTAATCACGCCTGGCCTTAAATTGCTCTAACCTCGGCTGTGGTTAGCATTCATGCTGTTTTATCAGCCGTGAAGCCAAGTGTTAGATACAGTGTAGCAGATACACAGCATTGACTTGTCATTTGTTGCAGATCACGTTCACTGCAAAGGCTGGACAACCAGTAAAGCTTGAACCAGAAACGATTCCTGCTACTCCAACTGTGTCCAACACACAGAGAAACAACAGTCGAGTACTCGTCAAGACACTCAAACTGCAGCTCAAGGTATTCTTCATTAACTATTAAGGTTGCTTCGTGGAATCGTTTTGCTTCGTTTTTGCTTTTTTGCATTTTGTACTGAGTATTTCACAATGATGAGTTCAAGAGTAATTATTATCGTGCCTGTTTATGTATTTGTTTAGCCTTCGCTTTTTATTGTCGATTGCATAAAGCGCTGACCAAACAGACTCGCAAGCCGTAGACGCAAGTTAAAAACTTGGCTCTTCTTGCGACTCCGTTTGACCAGGCCTTGCGTGCACTTTCCATGACTTGCCTCAGTTTGGTCGAGATCAAAGCTGAAACCAAGTCGACTTGAGTTTTTCACAGTTTAGCCACCCAACCTTTCGTTGTTTTGACCGTATCGGTCTGAACCCATGGTCTTTGAAATGATTTTTTTTCTTTAATAATGACTTGCATTCTTGCGAGGAAACTTGGCCACCCAACGCAAGTCTCTACGCGAGTTCAACTTAATAGCTCAACTACGTTTTTGTTTGTTTGTTTTTTACCAAAAAGAGTATTGGCGGAGGAACGCGGTAATTTTTATTGACGTTACTAAAAACTGCTGATATTTAACAATTAGACCCGTGGCCCTTGAGGGCGAAGGGTCTAATTGTTTTAGTATCACTCAACTAGTCGGACAAAAAAAGCAATAATAAAGTTAGCAAATGCAAGTTAAAGAAATATCTGCTTTGGGAAAAAACGAAAGAAAAACCCGCGAATTTCGCTACTCGATGACTAATACTATAGACCCCTAGTAGCGTAGCCAATCAAAATGCAGGATTTGCATTAGTCCACTAGTTGGGTGATACTAATACTGAATAAACTGTGAACATTTCTTTCAGGACAAATTTGACAACTTAACTGGCGAGAACCTAAGAGGTAAAGTACTTATCAAGGTGACCACTCCATCAGAAGGCATAGATGAGATTCCCGCCCTGGCAGGGAATGTGTACTCCATGGAGGTACCCCTCTTCAGGGGTGTGGCCACTGTACAGAACCTGCTTATACAAGAGAACACTCCTGGCAAAGATGGACAGGAGTATCTTCTGAATTTCGAAACTCAGATCCCTGCTAATGCCTCGCCTCATCCTATTCCACCGTTCACATTGGCTTTCTTGTTTTACAATGGTGAGTGCGGTCAATTTTACAACATAGCTTCTTATAATTTTGCTGAGTTGCAGCTGTGTGCATTGCTATGTTGAACATTAACTGAACAAGAGGACTTGAACACACTGGAGGCAGAGCAGCTGGAGTTGTTTCTCGATGGACCCTAGTTCATCTCCTCCGTCATGCTTGTAAATAGCCAACTGGTCTGTCTTCCACCAGCGGGGATCGTTAAGCCTATTGTTGTTTCTCTGATCCTTCACTCTCGTTATTTCTTTCAGTTCATGTGGCATGCATGCCTCTGAAGTAGTTTGGTATAACTAGGCGCAGTGTCCACCATAAACAACATTTGAACAGTTTGAAGAGGAAACATTTAACATGTTTCTTTTTTTTCTCTCTTGTTTAAGATGTCAGGAAACAGCAGCAGATGGCTCAGCTGACAAAAGAGAGAGATCACTTGTTTGAGACGATACGCACGTACCGGCTTCTGTTTGAAACAACTCGGCAACTCATTAACGAGATGCAAGGTACGGTGTCAACTTTACAGCGTTCAAGTTTTTGTTATAGGGTAGCTAGACTGCTGTTTCTAAATAATCTGAAGGTAATTTGCTGATTGTTGTATTAAATTTTGAATCTAGTTTCAGTGCACGAAGCCTCTTTACAAGAACAAAAGTTAAGAGGAGAACTTAGGAAGCAGAACATTCCAGCAAGTAGTTTAGCAACGGTAAGAATCAAGCGTGATGCGAGATGGGTGCTGTGTGTGATAACTGGGATGATTAAGCCATATCTTGGTGGCCGATTTAATAGACACTCCTGCACGTGTTAACCATATTTTTACAAGGTTAGAGAACAAAACATGTGATAACAAATCGGCGAAGAAACAAGTGTGGTTAAAATTCAGTGAAGACGATCGCTTTATACTTTTATAAGCAATCTTCAACCAGTCCAGTCCTCCACCATTTAGTGTCCGCCACATTCATTAGTATCCCCGTCTCTATCTCTGTACGATTATGTAATTAGATAAGCTGTGAATATCAACTAAGCCTTTAAGTCCACACGATATCTTGCTGCCAACTGACGGAGTACTCGTTTGGTTAAGGAGTGAAGAACAAGAATCAAAATCTACTCCATAGATATTTACACATCTTGGATGTGTAACGCAACTATAATTACGTCAATAGCCACCTACGCCATACCGAGTTCTCGCACCATGACCTCGAGGGGCCTTGTGTGTATACCGCTAACCAGTACTTCTTCGTTACCAGCCTGCAGCAGTGACGTCACTAATAGAGGACTTGTCAAGAAAGAGAGATCAAATCGCCAGTACTCCCAGGAGACAGTGTCTCTTACATCCCGGACCCCGAGGGGACTCAGGAATTCTGGGAAAGGTATGTTGATCTGACGTAAATGTTTGGAACTTGCAAGCAAATAACCATTATTATAAACCATTATTTACCTTGGCAGTATTTATAGCACCAGTACTAGTGGGGCCGAGCAAACACTGAAACAAATTTTATTTACGAGTCGTAAATATCATGAAACTAACAAACGAGATTTTGGGCGAGCGAGTCAAATGGTACGTTGCAACAAGTGAACAAAACTCTACATTTACATGTACATTTGGATTCTTGCGAATTCATTGAGTGACATGAGTGCAAGATTAAATAAACAAAATTTAAGTGCAAAAAAATAATAGAGAAAGCTCAAATAAATTGAAATAAACTTAAAGCAAATAAAAGTGGTCAGAGATGGTGGCATTAAAAAGTTCTTTCCGCGATGCAGGGTTCTTAGGGCGCGTTCGTTTGGGATCAATCCGGAATAAGAATATTTAGAATAATGCTAGTAAGCGTTTGATTGGGAGCTATTCTCATTCTGGAATACCGGCAGAATAGCCGGAATACATTCCGGAATATATTCTTATCCCGGAATATCCCAAACGAACGCGCCCTTAGATAGTTAGATTTTTATCTTCATGAATGTGGGACAATTAGGCAAATTGAAATACATCTTTCATAATTTTTCACATCGTTTGTTTGTTTGAGGATGCTTCAAACATGTATGAATTTCGTTTACGAATGTGTTTACGAGAAAGCAGACGCAAGTTTAGTTTTAATTACTAAATTTTATCGTCACCAGGGAGTTTTGTTGGAGGGTATAATAGCGTTGATATATCCCCTTCCCACCCCTACAGGTAGCTCATTTAGCTCAAGTAGTGGATGATGATGTAGCGCGAGTATTGTCCTGGCACATGGCGTCTGATATGGACTGTGTTGTCACTCTTACAACTGAAAAGGTTTGTTTATGATCTGTAATGAAAACACTGTGGCCTCATGATTGTTCATTGCGCTCGCCTCCAAATCGAGTGGTTTGAGTTCGAGCCCTAACTGGGATTTTGTGTTGTGTTCTTTCGCAAGACACTTTACTCTCACAGTACCTCTCTCCACCCAGGAGTATAAAGAGGCATCTGCGAACTTAATGCTGGGGGTGACCCTAAGATGGATTAGCATCCCATCCAGGGGAGAGTAGAAATACTCTTAGTTGTTCCATGCTATAGAAACCAGGATAAGTTCCTGCCTGAGAGCCACTTGGCTCGTATGCAGACTTTACCTTTCCTTAACCTAATGAATACAGGAACACCTTGACTTATCTCACAACAGATGAATTGTATTAACTGTTGTAGGCTAAACAAGTATATCGTGATTCTAATGGTCAGCAACAAGTTCTTCCTCTCGACTCCATATTCAGACGAAGTTTACCAGAATGGAACAGGTAAGCGTTTTCCTCTAAATCATGTTTTTCTTTCATACTCTCTGCTCTGTTGTGTCGTACTAATATCAATTGGTTGCAATCCTCCTTGCATGGGTGATTTTTAGACCGCTGCCACATGTCCGCGGCTCAAGTAACTACAGTCCGACTGGGAACCCTGTGTACGCACGAGATATGCTACTATTCCCTGCAGAAGGAGACAATTGCAAGTTAGGTAAAGACACAGTCATGCTTGAAACATGCTTGGATAACAAATAGAACGGTTGGATTTTACATAACGGTATACGAGAAATAACCTGAAGCCACTAGGAAGTGACGACTGACTGTTAGGATGGAAATGATTACAATGCATGGAAACTTGAAATGTGATTTTGGAACTGATGGGTTGAGGAAGTTGCATTTTGGTTTTGTCGTGCTTTTGTACATACGACTGTAACTTCTCAGCATTGAGAGCGGTTCGTCCTAAACTGCTGTTCTGAAATTTTCCCGTCCGGCAAAATATCATGCTTGTCCAAAACGACATTATAATAGTCGTTATCAACCGCAATTTTTCATAAAGATCACTATGGGTTATTTTATCCGTTAGACATGTGTTAACAAATTTTTAAGATGTGCTACATAATTTTTGCCTTACAAATTAAAAAGCAGTTCATGATCTTTTTGAAAATCGCGATTTAGTGAATCGTGACACGCGTACACCTTGACGAAGATGGAAGATTGTCACGTTGTACTTGATGTTATGTTTTGAAGGAGTTTTTTGTGTTTATTGCAGTGTTTGGTATGCTGCTCGGAGATACTTTGATTCTAGATGACCTTGACTGCGCAAATAGATACAGACAGGAGGTAATGAACAGCGATGATGCAGTGTCACAACTCAGTAACAGATAGAGGTATCTTACTGGTGATGTGTTGTTTTGTAGGTTGTGAAGTACACTCATTGTCCTACAATTCTGACACGGAGCGGAGACCGCATCAGGAGTAACGGTAAGCTGCCACAGCTGGGAAAGCAGAGGCTGTCTGTACTCCGCTAAAGGTAGCATTTTTTCCCACGGCGCGGTAACAAATCCTGCAATGTGATTGGTTCTTAGCGCAGTCTGAATTTTCCCATTTCCCCCCGCGATGACTGAAAGCTTTCGTGGCTGACAAAAAAGTTCCTTTGAGAGACAGGAAAAAATAAATAAGTTATTTACCAGCTGGGAGGTTCATATTAGTGATAAACTGTGACCTCATACTTGAAATCGCTACCCGAGGCCGCGCACTGAGGAGAAACATTTTCAAGACCTCGGTCGCAGTATTTGTTTGTAAGAAAGCTAGCCAGGGAATTTGAGTGATCATGAGGTTGAGGAATCTTGTACCAACTGAAGCCAAATTACACCTCTACAAAGCATTTTTTCTTCCTCATCTTACATATTGCCACCTAGTGTGGCATTTTGGCAGAGCCTCGGACACTCGTAAATTAGAGAGTACAGGAGCGAGGACTGCGTGCTGCTTTTAGAGATACGTTGTCTAGCTACCATCAGCTGTTAGAGAAAGCCAATCTACCAACATTGTACTGCACCAAGGTGGGAAGCCTGGTGGCCTCATGTTTAGTCTGCTCGACGCCGACTCGAGTGGTTGCGTCATGTTTTTAGGCAAAACACTTTACTCTCACAGTGCCTCTCTTCACCCAGGTGTATAAATGAGTACTGGTGAACTTAATGGTGGTGGGTAACCCTGCGATGGATTCGCATCCCATCCAGGGGGGAGTAGAAACACTCCTAGTCGCTTCATCCTACAGAAACCGGGGGAAGCTCCTGACAGTTGGGCCACTTGGCTCGTATGCATACTTACCCTTACTGTACTGTGGTAGCATCACTGTGTACATTAGTTAGCCACTAGATCTTCGTTATTAATTTTTGTTTGCTCTCTTTCTCAAGGTAAATTTGGTGGTCTTCAGAATAAAGCTCCTCCTTTGGAAAGAATGCGCGGTGCGGTTTTCGCTGCGCCACTTCCACTTGCATTCCATTCACTTACAACACAGATCGGTGAGTATTTTGACTCAAATCCAATCACTTGTAAAATAACTGCTCAGTTAATCAACAGCTGCTTTTACAGTGAAATGCACCATGGCACTCAGACCCTGGGAACGAGGTTGTTCTGTCACTTGTCCTCTTCCTTGCTGATAAAAGTACTCACAGCTTTTAACAGAAAGTATTCTCCACCTTTAAAGACTATGGTTTGTCTCTGAAGTCGCACTTGCCGCTTATAGTTTGCTTTTTCCTTTTCACAGATCAACTGCAGGCATACAAGCAAGCCGTCTTGAAACACACGCAAGCCAAGGAGGAACTGTCGGTAAGTTGACACCACTAGCATGAGAACATGTACCCTACGTGATTCACGTGTTGGTAAATACATACTTGTTATGCAACGTTTTTAGTAACATAGCGTGAAATATCTCACGGGTCACTTTTAGTTTCTCGCTTTACACACGAGAGAGAGCTTTGCATAACTATTTTATACCATGCCCTTGAAATTACAGTGACCAACATAAACAATGAGACATACGCGTGGCGCATGATGGGAACGTTGGATGTAATACTTACAGGTTAACTTAGAGGTTACGGCACTGGGCAGCCTCGTGCGGTATTGAGAATTTCGAGTTCATTGTTAGTGAACGAGTGCAGGTAAATCCCGATAATTGAACGAGCAATGAGTGCGTTAACATTTTTATTATTCAAATTGAGCACACTGCAAACAAAAATCGTCAAACTGAGTCAGCTGAAGCCATGGTGTAATGACAATGGTGTGTTGAATTTACACCACGATAATGACGTCAACGAGGTTGTTTCGTCACAACCCAGCATCACATGGTACAAATCAGCCAATCAGCAAATCGGAATTCGTACAGTGTACGAAAGTTGAATAATAATTTTCAATATACAACGGCTTTGCTGTATCGTGATTGGCTGTATTTTCTGCGGCATGGTATAAAATGTCTTGTTCTTCTTTTACAGCTACAGCTACAGCACGGACAAACTGAGGAGATGAAAGTGAAACATCGCGAGTGTAGAGAAGCAGAAACCCAGTTACGCATGATTGAGGAGCGCCTGGGTATGACCCCAACACAATACAACATGCCCCCCTCTCCTGCCACCATGTTACTCACAGAACTCAGTACGCCTCCAGCAAGGACCGCTACCTCTCGTCGCGCAGGCGCACGAGCTGCAGCAGCCGCTTCCGCCTCTCCAAACTTATCGGCTCCAGTCGTAAATGGCACGAACAACACTTCGGGAACTACGAGCACTCCGCGAACGAGACGAGGACCTCCAGTCGCTGCTGAAGATGTACGTTCCAGTAAACGAACGCGGAGATGAAAGAACTGAACGTTTTTAGTTACATTTGGAATCGTTCTTTTGCCCGATCTTTGCTTCATTTACATCGTACAAAGTAACTTGAACCTGTATTGCAGGAAGCTGTTGGTGGCGCTGATTGCCTTTTATAAACGGTTTTATGCATCAGTCGTAACCTAACCTCCCATGCAGACGCTCTTCGGCTTGTCACACGTTCCTCGTGGGGAGGAAGCGGAAACAGGTCGAAACTGTTCTTTGATGATCAGAACAAATAAGGTCCAGACAAGGCGATTATTAGGCCTGAGAAATCATGATGTCTCGTGACTGAATAGGCTATATTTTATTTTTGGTATTAGACTTCATTAGCTTGCAACTGAGCAGGTTTTTAGCCAGGACTTGAAAAGTGGGCGTCCAAAATGTGCTATAGGGCCCAACAATTTAGATGACAACATATGAAAAAAATATCTTCTTTAATAAGAAGCTATCCATAGGACGCCTGGACGCCCATCTGGCTAAAGCCTGTGACTGTAGCTTATGCAGGTAGTCTTTTTAAATTCAAATCTAAACGACATAAATCTATTTTTAATGATTATCCCCTACACGAGTCTCCATGCAAGCTAGTCCAGTCTTATACCGGGAGTACGAATATGGCGCAAGGTATGG
>JAHPZR010021874.1:32500-47500 GCA_019787425.1 Platygyra sinensis
ACAATAAAAATGTCTTCTAAAGTGTTATCAAAGCAAGTTTAACTTTTCTACCAGAGCAAATTAAAATTTGATATTGCAACTTTTCTTACAATTATTTCAAAAAATCTTCATCGGTATTTCGAGAAGTTCAGCCTGACACAACTTCTCCCAGAGATCCACAAAGAATGGAAAGGTTGTGGAGTGCTTGACGATCTATGCTAGACAGTCACGTGACTTAAAAACATCTCGGCATACGCCAACAAATGAAAATGCCTCCAGACCTCCCCTAAAAAGACAACTTCACCATGCGAGCAAAGCTTCTTTTATATCTTTTGACTTTATCTTTTATTACCGTAGAAAGCAAATATGTACCGTCAATCAATCAATCAAGTAAGAAAAGGTTCTGCTTACAGCTACAATCTTGGACAATATAAATGGAACATCTGGACCACCCCTCCCCCCATTTCAGTGATGCCAAAATGGCGCGTTTTTTTGCTCCTTCGCGCCTTCTTCATTGCTATGGGGGGGTGGGGGGGGGTGGGGGGTAATTGTTCCATTTTAAACTGTCCAAGATTGTAGGGCGAGACAACTTTTGTCACCAGTCACAACTTCAACCAGTATGAAACAAGTAGCATCATTCGATAATTCAAGTTTTAATCAAGGCCCATGGTTATGTTAACTTACACAGAATGAAAAGAATACAAAATAGTGAATATCACTACCGCACTAATTTGTCTCATCTCAGTGTCCAACAAGTCTTTACAAAGATGCTCGGCAAATGACAAACTTTAGCAATTTTTATCTGAACGTCACTTAAATGAAACTTACTAGCTACCCTGAAGACAAAAATACTTGATATATCTGTAGTGAGACGATACTGGGACGGGGATCATTAACTGAAGTTCAAATGCACTTTAATTAAAATCACGAATTGGTCCAAATATGTCGTTGAATCAATCAGATCTGTTCTGTATCCTTTCCACTGCGACTGTTAAGTAATAGGAGGAAATCTCACTGCATTTGCTGGCTACTTTTTAATACCATGCAAAATATCTTACAAAAAATGAAAATGACTGAAAAGTAAAGTTCATGATATACCGTTGGTCTTAGGCTGCTTGATTCATTAAGTACATAGCTTGCACGTGGGCTCTTCAAGAGGAAAGAGAGTTGCCATGTAAAGAACTAGCTTGCAAGCTATCAAGCATGCTCAAAGGTAAGTTCCAGGGGTCAGTTTCTTGAATGCCCTGGAAACATTTCAGGCCCATAAAGGCATTTTTAGTTAATCTATATCTAAAAACAGAGAAGTGTATAATTATGCTTGAAACTTCTAGGATGGAGGAAACCTCTGTTCATATTACAAATATGTTAATAAAACAACTCTGTAATCATAAGGTTTATGATTTTGCTATAGCTTTCCAGGTGCAAAAAAAAACATTTCAAGATCTTCTCGAAACAGACCCCTGAACTTTATTCCCTTAACATTCCAGTCTTAGGTACCTCGCAAATTAAATACACATTTTACAGTTTTTCTTTCTATCACTACTTGTCTTTGCTGATTCCATATGTTTCCCTTATTTTTTCCAGTTCTTGTCTCTTCTTTTCCTTGTCTAGTTTCTGGAAAGCCTGCAAAACAAAGATTGGTTTAACTGTCAACTGATTTATTTAAGATACAATAGCCAAGCTAAGCCATGTTTTAGGACCAACAAGGTAGGGGTATATTTTAGAGTTTGGTTAAGAAAAGTTCGCAACAGGAAGTAGACCAAAGTTTTCAACTTGCGTCTACTTGCGCCTCAATTTGGCCAGGGCTTTACCGATAAGTGAAATGATAAGAACCAAAAGTAGAGAAACTTCTAATCAAAGACAGCATCCCAAAAACCCAATGTTTCTTGGAGTATATAATTCAACTTTTCATCAAAGATTTCAAGGCCAACATGAAACAAGATACTTTCTAAACTGAGGAGGCATGTAAAATGCAAATTTTTGCACTAAACCTCCTGTAACTAAATTATCTTACCATGGTAGGCTAGTCATACAGAATGACTAAAGCTCCTTTTTAACTACACTTTTTATATCTTGACAAACCAAGACATATATAAAAGGAAAGCTCTTGATTAACAAAATTTGCTTACCTTGGTGGACTGGTAGTACAGCACGACCAGGTATCGGTTACATACATTGAAGCCAGACAAGTGGTCACAGGCATTCTTGGCATCAAAAATATCTTCATACACCACAAAAGCTGTTCCTCTCGTTTCAGGTGCATTACCACTGTAACATAGAAATATACAGATTATCATACTATGACAACAAAAAATCCAAAATAATGATGACAAGTTTATGATACATCAATCACTCTAGCATAATCTATTGGAATTGGTAACAACAGAGTCAGAAATAATGATGACCATGACAATATTTTACTGATGCGTCTAAAACCTACCTAAAGTGGTAACAATCAAAATTATACATTGGCGATAAATTTAAATGTAAACATGGACATGTGTCAGAATCTGTACACGTATACTGTTGGTTTTGAAATGTGATGCTTTTTTAGGAATGTGTCATTATTCCTATAATATTGTTACGATAGTTTGTTATGCCAAGAAATTAGTGTAGTGACTAATAAAATGTATATTGGTGTCTGGTATTTTTCTTTGTCTCATTGCCTGTTTCACTTGTGACTCTATTGCTTATGATCCAGTGAGAACTAGATTGTCGGAGTCGCAAGCAAAAATTGATAGAATAAACCAATCACAATCCCTGAGAACTAACATAGTGATTAATGTGTTCTTCTACTTATGCATCTGACTCCAACAACCTAGTTTCACTGGATTATAAGAAACAGAGTCATTAGCAAAATCAGAAGAAAATGGAAACGTTTCCATCAAGCTCATGATTCTGCCTATGACTATGAGTTTTGATTTCCACTAGTTTGTTTTAGGACGTTCGCCCTAATTGTTACTGTGCAACCTTACTGTGCACGCAAATTCAAAGCCACGTCATGCGTCGAGCGTGCGCACTAAGTTCTAAAAGGAACAATGATAGGGCACATGGCCACTGCTATGGCTTTACTTGGATTTTACAATCTTGGACGTTCAGTGACCCCTTCTTTTCTTTCCAGAAACAGATTTTATTTACAGTTATCTCCACATTGTCCAAAAATGAACAAAAAATCAATGTGGGAAGTTAAAAAAAATTTCAAGATTTCTGCCCACGGGGCATGAAATCCTGCCATCTTGTGGCTGTAAGGCACGTGAAACTATGGTCACTAAATGTGAATTCGTTGTTTGAGGAACCGCGACAGTTGGCTAAATTCGCTAATGTCCATTTAAACCATATTTGGGAGGGAACATTTACCTTCAAAGCTCTAACTGCAATATTTTGGGACTTGCAGCCACTGTCGCCTTGTTCGCTAATGAAGTCCGATTTATGTGAAGAGTGATCATCACAGTAAATTTTCCAATTTAAGCAATTGGAAAGAAGAAGCCTGAAAAAAATCAGGGCTTCAACGGATTTACTCAGATTTAGGCATTCTTCTGGGCTTGTTCCCTCCAAAACGAAGTCGGTGACCCCCCATTTTTTTTACAGTTCTGACATCACTAACTCATCATCTTTCAATGGTAAAATTTTCATACAAAAATCAATGTTAGAAAATTTTCACATGAACGTCCTTAAGTGCTCTTCAGACTGTGACTGCAACTCCAGCTCTATTCCCAGAGAACATCAACCTTTTTAAAAAAGTGACTGCATTTACTTTCAGCCACTTTCACTTTTTCTGGTGGTTGTTCATCCAAGATTCTATTGCAGTTTATACTGAAATTTGGAATCTTAAGACTCGGTAGTGGATAAAAGAACGAAGAATAATTTGTTTGGTAGTGGATAAAAGAATAAAGAATAATTTGTATGACGTCAAGTCTTGGGTTCATACATTTAGCGGCTCATTAGACTCGGTAGTGGGTGGATAAATGGACGAGGGACTAGTAGTTTGAAGATCGGGGACAAGTTGTCTGGGACAAATAGTCCAGGGGGCGAGTTGTCCAAATACCTAAATTTTGATACCTGAAATCACACAAAGCTACTTACACTCTGATTTGTCTGATTCCTCCATATTTACCAAATATGTCATACATCTCTTCTGTTGTTATCTTGTAGGGCAAATTCCTGAAACAAACCACTCAATATTAAAGAAATAGAAAACATTTTCCATGGCTCTATCAAGTTTTTGATATATGAGTGGAAGTTTGGGACAACAAGAAAAACGTAGACGACCCATGCACAAGCGAGTGTTCTCTGGGCTTGTTCCCTCCAAAACGAAGTCGGTGACCCCCCATTTTTTTTACAGTTCTGACATCACTAACTCATCATCTTTCAATGGTAAAATTTTCATACAAAAATCAATGTTAGAAAATTTCGCATGAACGTCCTTAAGTGCTCTTCAGACTGTGACTGCAACTCCAGCTCTATTCCCAGAGAACATCAACCTTTTTAAAAAAGTGACTGCATTTACTTTCAGCCACTTTCACTTTTTCTGGTGGTTGTTCATCCAAGATTCTATTGCAGTTTATACTGAAATTTGGAATCTTAAGACTCGGTAGTGGATAAAAGAACGAAGAATAATTTGTTTGGTAGTGGTTTGAAAATCCTGTCAGTCACTGACGAAATCTTCTAACTCTGTAAATCACGAAAGAGAAGTCATTCTCCTAAGTCACCGGAAGAAATTGAAGAAATATCACCGCTTGGGGGAGAACTGACTAATTCAACAAAGTTTTCAATCCCCGTCAATCTGATTGCCATGAAGAACTATTATTAAGACAGCAAGGTTAATGTAAAAGCCATTCATGTTTAGTCTCTCACCTCACATACAAAATTCTGTTGACCTCTGGAGGTAATCGGACCTAGAAAACACAAACAAAAGCTTGTGAAAACTTTGGAAACCGGCACACTCACATGCTCAGGTACTCGGAACATGTACACCACAAGCAAAGCATCAAGTTTTCAAGAAAATCCATGAAAAGAAAGTACAACACATAACAATACACACAAGAAAAGGAGAAGGTAAG
Organism: Platygyra sinensis; assembly: GCA_019787425.1. Taxonomy (NCBI): domain Eukaryota; kingdom Metazoa; phylum Cnidaria; class Anthozoa; order Scleractinia; family Merulinidae; genus Platygyra; species Platygyra sinensis. The sequence goes on from JAHPZR010021874.1 coordinate 37,540, forward strand.
TTTTGATCGGGCTAAGCCGTTCTACCTATGAAAGAGATCCCAAAAAAACCAACACAAAACAACTCACATTTGCTTTCCTCTGGTTTTGAAGCGCCATGATGATCGTCTTCTTTTCGTATCACAATATCCGGGAACTTCTGCTGCGCTCAGAGAGACTTATGGGAAATGTTTCTCTCCCACCTTTCGCGCAAGGTGGTCTGGGGTAAAAATATTGGAAATAAGATGGCGGCAGAGGACGGGTTGGATTTATCGGCATTTATCGTGGAAAAAGGCACTGAAGCAGAAGAGGGGAATACTGATGAGGTCGCTGAGATTTCTCTGTCCTCTGATCTGGAAGCGGAAGATGCCAGGAAAGAAGAGCTGCATGAACAAGCTAGGAAGGTACGTAAGAATGTTCCAGGTTTATGAAAAAAATTGTGACGTGTCACGAGGTATAAACGTATTTACATGCTCACTTGCTGTAGTTTACCTGACTTCTTGATCTTAAACATGGCATGTATGTATGCCAATTTAATGTTTCGTAGCACTTCTTTTATAGAAACCACGATGAAACTGTTCCAACCTTTCAGAAAATTATTAACGGAAGGCTAAAACTTAAGGCAAGAGTCATCGATTTTAAAAGAAAATGACGACAGTACAATGTTATTAGTAAGCTTAATAGACAGACAGTTTGAATATTATTTTTAGTACTTCTGATTTCGATTACCTCTATTAAAGTGCCAGTTGAAAAAGTCAATTTATCTTGGTTAATTAAGTTCTCTCTGCCAATTAAGTTCACACAATAGATACAGACCACTCTTGTAAATTATGAATAGTCTGTAGGACAGTCTGTATTAATTTATTGATTCCGGAGTTGTCAACCTGAAAGAACTGAAATCAGGGAGATTGCCAATTTTAGTCTATTGACCCTGAAAAAATTGGTAATTGTAGAGCTCTGCTAATTCAACCACAAAGATATGAGAAATTTTCCAATTTCTCCTGAAAATGCCAAAACCAAGTCAAAATATTACTGCAAGAAAGGTATTTTAAGTGATCTCCTTTACATCTGGGAGATTTAGTGACTCCTACAGAGACTGGTGGATTTGGGCAAAATCCAGCAGACTCCTGATAATCCAGAATAGTTGGCACCCAGAGGAGGGGGAAGGGGGGGGGGGGGGTGGTGGTGCAAAGGGGGTACTCCCATACAAAAAGAGTAGGGTACTTGTCACAAATTTTCAAAAGAACCCTTAAAAGATACCAAGATCTTATTGTGTAGGTGTGGCTACATTTGCCTGTAAAATATTTTTCCTGCGAACTGCGTCTAGATGTTTGTCTACCCAGCCAGATTTACAGACAAATGTATGGAAAATTAGGAAAAATTAACTGAGCATCTTCTAGCCAAGCTACATTCTTCAAACTTGGTGAATATAATCTTCTACTTAGTATTTAAACATTGCGATTGGGAAATTGTGTAAAATTCAATTTGGAAGAAGTCACTTGCTATTGGATTCTCATACAAACACTGTGATTTCTGACTGCTATGCCTATCTGTCAAGATGGCATCGAAAACTGTGATAAGGCCTATTGTTTGATATGGCAATATGTCATTCCTCTTTCAAGACACCACTCTCTATACCACACTGCAAGAATGCATAATTTGTGGGAAAGGGCTGGTTATTAATGAAATACCAGTATAAGGAATAAAATTACAAATGCATGCATACAGCTGAAGGTTGGACCTTGCTAGCATAGATTATCAGTTATTCATTTTTTGTGATGTTTTTTTGCTTCTGCAGATTGAAGAAGAGATTGTCACCCTGAAGCAAGCCCTTGATCGGAAAGAGAAACAGTTAGCTGAAATTAAACGGCTGTTAGGTATCACAGCATGGACACAGATAAGAGATGGATTTCAACATCAGTATCAAAACCTACAAGGAACTCAGATGTAAGCTTTGAATATGCTTTGAATATGCGGTACTTAGCTTGACAAATGTGCTACAAGAAACAGATGGAAACTGTATTTTGTAATATCATGACATACACTGTAAATATATCATTACTTACACTAATTAGAGCACTTTTCGATTAAGGCTGGTAACCCCAAAACCAAAACTAAGCCAATTACCTACCAATAGCCCATTTCCAAGTTGCCTCTCTATCAAACTGGCCTCTCTATCAATCCGAGGCCAGGTTCACAACCATTTATTTGAAAATGAGTTTTATTCGCTTGTGAATGAAAGGTCATTTTCGTATGAAAGGATATTCACCAAGACTCGCTTTGAGAAAGGCTAAAAGTAATTCAGAAATGCTGACTCTTCAGCCCATCTCAAAATGTAATAAAGTCAAAACCAAAGTAATCGCTTGGTTACTATCCACACTCAATTAAAAGCCACATATAGTGAGCTGAAATTAGCATAAAATTGGATATTTTGAGAATCCTTTGTTGTCTCTCTCTATTCTGTCATAAATTAACAGGTATCAAAAGACAGCTGATACACTTAAAGACTTGAATGACAAAATTACACACTCTCAAGCGTAAGTGTTGTTAAATTGTATTATTTACTTTCACTAGCTAGATTTCTTTTCATTGTCTTTCTTGATTCAAGCTATCTTAGATTAAGTCTTTAGTGACAAAACTTATGGTATTTCTCAGTGATTATATGAAGCTAAAACGTTCAAAATTTTGGGCTAATAAATTCTTCTGATATATTGATAACATATGTGTTGCACACATGATGAAACAAATATTGAGATGGTGTAGACTGGTCTCCTCTGTATTTCAGGTATAACAAACTAAGCAGTGGTGCTTCTGCCACTAAAACCGTACTAAGTGATGCAGGATCCAGAACAGCAACTGCTGCAAAAAATGTTGGATCAGCAACAGCCAAGAAACTAGGAGAAATTAGGTATCATAATCATTTTAATACATCTATATCTCTTATAATTCTTTGAAACATTATGCAGTTCCAGAAAATTTCTATACCCCCACAGAAGGGATTCTAATTTTCTGGGGGTTGGGGCTTCAGTAAGATAAATAATTCCTGCTCTGGAATCATAATTGAAGTATATTAAATTTAAATTTCTGTTCTCAGAGGGCAATGGAAAAATCTTATCAAAAGTAGAACGCTTTGTTCAGTTCCAACAAACTGCGTCAGCCACAAAGATTTGTTTTCACAAAATGCAGTGCCATTGATTTAGAAACTCCTGATTAATAGCGGAGCTCCGGTGGCCTGAAGGGCCGCCAAGCAGAGCTCCATAATTATAGAAAAAGGACCACATGTATGCTTAGACATAGGAACCCATGCAGCTCTTTTCTTATGGTCAAAATGGCTAGCGGCATAGATCATGGGCACATGTGCCTAGCAACGACGAATGACGACGACGTCACACTACATGGTGGCCATCCACAGCTAATACCAGGTCAAGCAGTCTTGGATTACAGTATATAACTTTGATATTAGACATGCATATTATGTTCAATTGACAGCTCTCGTATCATGATATCTGCTGACCAGTATCACATGACCATATTGCAGGCTTAGGTTTGGAGCTCATCGAGGTCACATGTTTTTTTTGAAGTTGACTGCTGACCAAGTGCTGGATTTTGTTCGGATTGCAGGCTCATGTCATGTTCACTTGTGGACAGGGCAGGATTGTTCAGAAGCCGGTTAACGCTGACCCAGGTTTTAAAATTAACCAAAATATAACTTTTTCTGCTATACAAATGTTTTTTGCTGCTTTGTTTTGTGCATATGGTGATCATTAAAACTCAAAACAAGAGGCCAAGCAATACACAGAAAACCTCACCACAGAGTTACAAAACTCAAAATCAAAATTCTACCTTTTCCTGGGTTAGCTTAATCAGGCTCTGATCAACCTGGCCTAGGAGCTACGCTTTTAGGCTGGCATAAATCTATATATTAGGACTAATAGGAGACTCACTCAGCAACCACTTCTATATTTAAAAATATTTCTGTACAGTCAACTCTCTCTAAGTCGGACACCATCGGGACCGGCCTCAGCTGTCCGTCTTAGAGTGGTGTCTGGCTTATAGAGAGTCGACGTAACATGACCCCAGAAATTTTAAGATAATAGTCAACTCTCTCTTAAAGGACACCTCCATAAGATGGAAAGCAGCTAAGAAAGCAAGAAAATATCTGTTTTACCTTACAGTGCAGTTCGGTTGTCACCTCTGAGTTCTTATTTGAATCGGACAAAATGATGACTGATTTAGTTTCAACTCTACTGTATGTATTCCGCCTATAAGAGATAAGATAAGAGCTGTCAATTAAACGTCTAGTGTTAAAAAGAGTCACGTACTTGGTAATTTAAGAATTTTTCTTCCCTAAATCGTAATTTGTGGTCACATTCAGCACCTCGCAAGTGTCCGTTGATCATTTCAAAGTGTCCGTTATCCGCCTTATGGAGGTGTCCGTCTTATAGAGAGTTTGGTTATAGTAAAATGACTGAGAAACAGCCGGGACCCGCACCAGGTGTTCGTCTTAGAGAGGTGTCTGTTAAGAGAGAGTTGACTGTATTCATGTTGGTGCATATTATTCAGCTAGTTTTTGGTTCATTTGTTTGGTAAAATAAGCTTAAAGACTAAAATGCAAACTTAACCTGCTATATATGTTTCTATTTTTCACCACATACTTGCGTGTCAGATGAAAAACTAAGGGAAACATCATTCTGTGGCATCTGTTCATAAATATGCTTGCCTTGCACATTTCTATCAAATTGAACTGAAAAGTCCTGTCTTGTTGTGTTAGGGGATCATCAATGTTTCAATCTTTGGAAAGTAAAGTTGTATCTGCCTCTTCGACTCTAAAGGTAAGCAGTGTTTGTTCCTGACAATGTTATTACTTCAGGTGCCACACTGTTTTAGGGATCTGTTGAAAAATGGCGCAAAAAACACCCTGCCGTGGACAAGAAAACACCAACGACAAACTATCAAACAGTCAAGCCAAAAGTTTTTAATCTGACGCAATTACAAAAGCTGACAAGGGACTTGCTACGCAATCTACAAAAACCTGTTAAAACCGGTACAGTAAAACTCTGGAAAATTCTAGATAGTTCTTGAACGTCCAAAACTTAGCAGTCAGAAAATTCTAAGAATAAACTGAAGTCAGCATTAATGAAATGAAAAAATGTTCTGTCTCAAGAGTCTGCATTTCGTAAGAGTGCAACAACGTAATTTTACAATAGGATCAAAGCATAGCATTTGGCCATTCAAATGAAAGCTATTCAGCAATCATTTGTGTGGTCGTTCTGGAAGCTACATATTTTCATACATGGTACAATCTATTACACTTTGCAAGGTTGTTTTACATGAATGTAACTTTTGCCTGTGGTTGGAACTCCAGTTTGTGTGTCTATAAAATGTTAAAAAATGCTTTTGAGAAGAAGATGATATTAAGCAAAACTCAATCCTTTCAGGAGTGAAGTGATGAAACCATGTATAATTTAGTGACAAGGACAATATTGTGCTTGAATGCTTCAAACATGCAGAAAAGAATTTTGACTCACAAAAACCAAATGCATGGGCCAGTACTGAGCAGCTCTTCACTATTGACATCTGTAAGAAATCCTCAATCACTCAGACTGGCACTGCTGTTACCAATGTATAACTGAATTTGCACTGACATTTTCCAGAAAAAAAAACTATGTGAAAACAACAGAGTGCAAGTATATTTTTGCTGATTACTTTTTTTAAGTTTGTATTATGTTTTTACATTGCTTCTTTCACATAATAGCAAAGCTTCTTGATTTTTCTCTGAAGATATTTGGAAGTGTAATATTTAGTAGTACTGAGAGAACGACTTATGCAAATGTTATGATCTTTTTAAGTCTGGCAGTTTCTATAAGCTGTTTAAACTCTTGTCAAGGCAGGGAACTAGACTTAACCTGAAAGTGTTTTGAAGGAGTATCTGAGCAATGCTTTGCCAGTTATGGACATCACATTAAAAACTACTGATTTAATGCCTAAAGCATAGAATTTGAACAGTAAAAACATCAAACATATTCTGCTTGTAAATCATCGTTAAGGGTAAAGTAACATTCTTGCCAGCTGTTAAAATAAATGCCAAACAATAACCTTGAAAGTGTAAACAGTAGCTTTTTTACAGTAATGCTACACATGTTGTATTTTCAACTCTCTTTTTGGTGTTCAGAAATATGGTCAAACTTTGGCTTTTGTGTTCAATATATTACTTGAAACAGGGAAATGAAAATCAAAGCAGATTGTAGCCTGCATTGCTGGTGGGATTTCGTACGCAAGTGCTTTTGTTTTGATAGCGAAGCCGTGAACGCTAGTGGTGAAGTCATTAGACAATTGGTGAAGAGTCAAGTTGAATTCACCCGCGGCCGTGGAATATGGAGGCTCTGCTGCTTGCCTGTTCACAAATCCTGCCAGCTACACAGGCCATCCAGGTTGAAAAGTTTTTGATCATCATAACATTCTCTGCACTCTGTTTCTAGTAATCTGTTTTGCTTCTAACAGCTTGCAGTAAAAGTGTATTCCCAGACAGAAACTGTAAAAACACTAAATAATACAAATATTTATATCTGTAACATAATTTAATTTATCAGTGTTTTATTATATGAACCAGCTGTTGTTCTTTGAATCATTCTTTAATTTTCTTGTTTATTTCCATTGTTACTTTTTCATTATCCTCACAATAGCTGCAGGATATCTTACATGAATTCATAGAAGCTTTAAAGCACAAAAGAATTGCCAGTAATTAAAGAAATCTTCACTTGCTGATGCTCATTAACAATTAACTCTAATATACTCTCTCACTGTAGTTTAAGATGCTTGGAAGCTCAAACAAGGGTCATTTGACCACAAGCCAACCTGCCTCGTCACCTGATAATGACAGCAATTTGTCATAAGTAATAGTAATTGCACTGAGTGAAGTACAATTCAGGGAGTAATTGTGTGATAAATTTCACAATCGGACGAGCACAAAGCGTGAGGCCAATTTGAAATTACTGGCACAATTACTACGCAAATTGTATGACACAAGGTCCAATTACTAATTAATTTTATTTATCATTATTTCACTTTATGAACCTGCTGTTGTTTTAATCATTCTGTCATTAATGTCTTACAAGAACTTCTTTTGAGAGAAAACACCCTAAGTTTTGAAAACTGAACATAACATTGCAAAGGAAACCATTAAAGCATGCATAATTGATGTGCAAATCACATGGGCATCCAATTACAGGTATTTGTTTACAAAACATTCAAGCTAGACACCTGTAACTGGACATCCACATGATTGCTTGCCAATTATGTGACAAATAGGTACACAGAGAACCAATCATGATCAATAATTTTTTTTATAGATACGATTAGTATTCTGATATCATAGTTTAATCAAAAATCAGTGTTGCTTGCTTTTGTACTAAAGTATTGCACATTGTGCATATTTGTGTAAAATAACTGGTATTTATATGGTTGCTTTAAGGAGACATCACATGGCATAAAGTAAACACCAGCCTGAACAATGCTAAAAACAAAACTTGCATATTGATAATAAAGGCATGTTTACAACATGTGCATTTACTAAGATGGGAAATATGAGAATTGAAATAGGATAAAACACTAAGTGTATTCTGCGCTATTTCTTTTTGATATACATGTAGGCAATATTTAATAAATAGGAAACATCTCCTATTTTTGAAATCTAAATACAAGTACAGTTAAACAAGTTATTGCTGTCGTAAAGTTTCGAGTTGTATGCAAAACTCATCGAGGTGTCTTTTGTCACTGTCATGATATGACCCACAGAAACACTTTCTCGTTTCTATAGATTGATGGAGCAGAGGGCTTCTTGTACATTGGCCTTTTTCTTAAGGGATATATTTATATCACTTTTGCTGTACATCATGTAAAGGTAGCAGATTTGGACTACTGCACAATTAGGAGTGGAAACCAAATAAATAGAGTTAGGTTACTAGCGATGTGCATCTTGAAAATTAAAAGATGAAGGATTAAGTATCAAATTTCTTTGGAGTTCGTTCGCAGGCTGTCTTCAAGGCAACAATTTTGGGGGATAATAAGCATAGGAATCAACAAATACACACACAATACGCCAGTTTACACTGATGTCAACTGTTTTCTGTGTGAAAACACACGTGTGTAGCTAGAATATTATTAATGTCTGATTAGAATCTAATTCATCAAATATGCTTGCCAATAATAAATGGATCATTTTTACTGTTAAACAATGTGTTTTCACTGACCTGTTAGTCTTGATTTCAGTTCTTCATTCATTTATCCCTTTCAGCTGTGAGCTGAAGATTTTCACTTTTAGTCCTTAGTAATATTATTTTTTAGATACGTCATTTTTGCTAATTTTGAAATTTTGAAATATGTACCTCAGTACACATTCCCACTTAATAATAAGAGACTAGTTGTCTCTTATTATAACACCGTAGGGCAAATGTATCAAAATTCGCTCAAATCTCGTTTAAACTCTCCAGGATGAGAAAAAATGACAACATTGAATGTTCAAGAGTATTGATGTTTGGTAAATAACCCATACATCGGACGACTTTAATGTCGTCTGCTAATTTCCATACAAACTCTTATATTTCAGCCACAGTTCACCATACAAACCCTCACATTACGCTTGGGTGACCTGTGGTACAACCGTCGAACATTTGCAACTAAAGATGACAAAGAAATGCCGAAACATGTTTTGTAAAAAGAAAAATGGCATTTTCTTTTAAAAAATTGCTGTTACTCTGCTGTTTTTACGACCGTTTGGAAGTTTTGTGTTGTTTTTAAGTGGTGTTTGTAAGGTGTGAACTTTAAGATATTTGAAATGTAACTATACCTTTTCGTTTTTTGATAATAAATATTAATAAGAACCTATATTAAAAGCGGTTTTCAACTGAGTGTTGTAAAACCAAAACCAATTGAAGGTAACAGCTCTAGCCAATCACAAAGAACACAGACAATACAGTGAACCAATCAAAACTCGAAGTCCCTTTATGTAGCCTGCGAACGCAGACGTATTTCTGGCTGTCGGTTGTCTCCACCGAAAATAATAATTTATTTTCGGCGGAACCAGTGACAACCGGAAATACGTTTGCGTTCGCAGGCTACCCTTTATGTAGCCATGGATACTATTCATGACGTAGCTAACGGGAAGCGCGGGAAAACGTGTTCGAGCGAGTCATGTTTGCTTTTGGTTCTGATTGGATGAAAAATTGGCGGGAGTCTTTTGAGCCAATCGCATAGCGTAGCAAGTGCAAAAACAATTACTTTTCGAGACCCAAATGAAAATCACTTTACTTTTGGTTTAGTAATAATAATCATGACGAAGGTGAAAGTTGGCAAACTATAGCTACTCGTTAGTATCCATGACTACATTGTGGGATAAAGGGGATAAGGTGCTGCGTCGGTGGGAGTATTAAAAGATAATTTGGTTTTATCAACTGGTTTGATAATGTGAATTGGCCACCGTAAAGACATTCGGAAGCGATGACACATTGTGGGATAGGCTGTGTTCCCGCCATAAATAATTAGCTTTCCAGTTTTGCGATTGGCTGTTGTGATGGTAACATTACTGCTGTACATTCTTATGTCTTATCCTTGTAGGGAAAGATGATTGGACAGAGGTCCAACAGTTTGGATGAATCTGAACTTAATAAGGATCAAGATATGGAACAAGAGAAGGAGACGACAGTTCCATCCTAACTTGATGCTATATCAACAAATCAAGACCTTGTAAAGAGTGATAATTTAAAAATAATCCCTCCCTGTTCAAGCTTGGTGAAGTGGTTTACATTCGTAAATATGATTTTTTTTTTGCGCAGTTTTTTCTTCCTTGAGGATTTTTTTATAAAACTATATTTTTCCCTCTAAGAGATTTTTGGTTAAAAAGATTAATCCTTTTGAGCCGGTCGAGAAATTTGTGATTACCTTGCACAAGTATCGCATTCGAACTCCTGGATTGGAAAATATGATGCG
>JAHPZR010021874.1:52500-59088 GCA_019787425.1 Platygyra sinensis
GGGACGACAGGGATAGTATGTTTGGTGAAATGAGACCTTGTGTAAGTGAAATTTAGTAAGTATTAACTTGTAACTGAAATGGTTTTGAACTTTATAGAGTAGTAACATCTACAGACCTACTCTTACATGTAAAAATACATTGTTACTGAAGGGTCCATATTGGGGGATGGATTATTTACTTTGAAATACTTTTGGTTTTTCCAGACAATTCTCTTATGAAAAGATGTCCGGTCTCTGTGTAATAGCTTGTGATTTAGTTCTTGTCTACTCACAACAATTTTTGTTTATTGCAGATCATTCATTACTATCTAGTAGATGACACGGTGGAAATAAGGGAAGTTCATACAGGAAATGATGGAAGGGACCCTTTCCCTGTGCTGGTCTGCAGACAGAGACTGCCAAAAGACAGAACAAAGGTTGAATGTAAGTACTTTTTATTCACTTTAAAAAGACTTCTTAGGAAATTACCGGTAATAATCTTGAGTATCACAAGCAAGAAGCGATGCAGGAAGCACTAATACATGCGTTTCATAATATGAAGTCTGCATACAAGCCAAGTGACCCATCAGGCCGGAGCTTATCCCGGTTTCTGTAGCATGAAGTGACTAGGAGTACTTTAATTTACTCCCCCCTGGATGGGATGCTAGTCCATTGCAGGGTAACCCCCAGCATTAAATTTGCCAGTACCCATTCATACACCTGGAAGGAGAGAGGCACTGTGAAAGTAAAGTGTATTGCCGAAGAACACAACACAATATCCCTGGCCAGGGCTGGAGTCGAGCACACCAACCATGAAGTACTCCACCTCATAAATGCTTAACTGCAATTACAAGAGAAGTAATTAAATATTTCTGAAGCTATACGGATTTAGTGTTTGTACGTGTAGGTTTACTTTGGTTTTCCTTCCATCTCTTTCAGCTTCTTTCCCTTCTTGTGTTTTGGAGTTGTCGGATCATGAAATCAAAGACTGGTTCACACCCAGAGACTTTGTGGTTGGTGAAACTCTATTTATTTTGGGAAGAAGGTTCCTGCTCCACGACTGTGATGAGTTCACAAAAAATTACTTCAGGAAAACTTTTGGTATGACCGACTTCAATCTGGTTGATGTGAAGGGTCCTCCAAGAGAGCCTATAGTTAAGGTAAGTGTTTCATAAAGCTGCAACAGTGACTTAATTGATTTTCTGTCATTGGGAAGGAATAAGGGATTTCAACACTTATGATGCAGTATCCTGCCACAGAAGCCCTTCTTTGACTCTGATTGCCTTACTCGGCTGAACTGATCACATTACTGTACATGCATCTCACCAAATGACCAGTATTTGTGGCCTGAACCAATACCATCAACATGCCACGCAAAACATAATATATTTTCTTATGGGACTTACTGTATTATTTTTAAGGTTGGAACAGGCCCTGAAAGTGTGTTAATGACTTAATCCCATCCTCATGCTGAAGAGCTTTTGGGCTCAACAGGGATTCACAGTCCTGTGACATTTTAATAACAGCTGTCAACCTACCAGTAGTCTCTCTTAAGCATAGGATCCTTGAGTCCTTAAAATTAATGAGCTTACTTAACCCATAGATATGATTTCTTTCTCCAGGATGTTCCACCATATAATGGGTTTGGGTCACTTCAAGACAGCTTGCAGTCCTGTCTATCACTAGTGCCGCAGCCTCCAAAGAAAGACTTCATCAAAATGTTGGAAAATGATCACAAAGTACTCAGATATGCTGCAACCATGGTAATTCAATGTCTTTTAAAGTTCTTGTTTTTGTCTAAGTGATTTTCATGATGTTTAGTCTAAGATTTGGATAGAACTCAATGTTTGACCTACACATGTACTGTAACATGTCCCTCATAAACCCTGGCCAAACAGACTGTTAAATGCAAATATCTACTCTTACAATAGCTAGGCCTTACATGCACTTGCACTAATTTGGAATGTGCTCACTTTAGGTGCAAGTCAATGCAAGTTTTTCAAAGTTTGGTCACCCGACCCCAGTGATTGCAAGTCAACTGACACCCATTCATACTGTTTTAGCAAGCCATTTTGTTTGCATAATGGTTACATTTTGGCCATGTGGGAGTAAGCCCGTAGCCTTAAAACAGGTTTTTGGAAACTTGCATGTACATGTATGTGCCGGGAAATTTGTAAGTCTGTTTGACCACCCATCACAACAACTGTTTGGAAAGGGCTTTGATTAGTATTTTGACCTTGTAAGCATTAACTGTTAAATAGAACTTTTAATGAATACTTTCAGTACAGTACAAGTTTCCCACTCCCAAAAAATATTAAACCAGTACGTCCAGCTTAAATGTCACTTATTTTTTTCAGGAAAGTTTTCGACCCGAGGACAAGAACAGACGATTCATCATTTACTACCGCTTATCCGATGACATGCTGACAATCTATGAGCCTCCAGTGAGAAATGCAGGCATAATTGGTGGAAAATTCCTTGAACGTACTCATGCTACCAAACCAGGTTCATCTGTTGATAATCCTGAATTCTATACTCCAGCTGACTTCCAGATTGGAGCACTGATACAAATCTTCAAGCATCGTTTTAGAATAATTGATGCCGATGAGTATGTCTTGAAATACTTGGAATCACATGCACAGGTCTACCCTATCACCACCATAAATTCTATCAGAGAAAAACATGGCAGACCACCCACAACCACAGAAGAGCTGCTAGCATCTGTTCCACAGGGAGATACTGATCCCAACTTACAGAAGAGACAACCAAGTGGAATAAAGACAGAATACCAGAGAAGGTAACACTGATCCTTCAATCTAGATAAACCATGTCAACCACGCTTTCTATCAACCCAACTCTTTTGCATTTATTGATTATTGTAAAGACACAGCATTGTTCAATGGAGTCTTGACAGGTTTCTGCTTGGCAGTGTAGTAAACTATTTAAATGGCAAAAAGATAGCTCTCCTAGAAGGGTGCTGCCTCTTAACCTGTTACTTGACAAGATATATATCTCTTACTTCTAATCATGAGTGGCACCTGTTTAATTTACTGACAAACAGTACCAGTTTGGTAACTTTGAAAACTGCCCCAGAGTTAAAGTTGTGCCAACAGTTCTCTAACGACATCTTTTATTTCAATTTTGCTGCAGGTTTTGAGCGAGACCCACATGAAGAAAAAATTCAACAAGGAAGCTTTCAAGTTTAATTTTATAAATAATGTTTATTTCTCAGTTGTAAACTTGCTGTTTTACTATTTTAACCATGTCACTTAATACAGAAAAAGAAAGGATCTTAATAATAATATTGCACATATTGTATATAAAATTAGAAGACCTTCTTCGAGATTTTTAGTACCAGTAGCTTCATGTATAGAGCTGAATACAGTAAAGTGGATTTTAAGTGGCATAATTCAGATACAACAAGTTGTTTACTTTGTTGTTCCAACCACGTGACTGTGTTTAAGAACTACTGTAGGCAAAATAAAGTCATGATTGTTTTTGGAAGTGACAGCTTACATCTTATTAACTTCTCAAACTCATTAATAATTCATCAAGTTCAAACAAAGAAAATCACAACTGTGAAGGAGGTTTGGATATCTGATCTTCATTAGCACAGATTTTGAGGATTTTAATTCTCCGTTTACTCCTTAGTTTTTGTTTCGATTGAGAAGATATATCAAACACTTGAGACAGTGTTTCATCGGCTATCCAAACACCTCGAATTTCGTCAAAAATACTCCTCTGCTCGTCGCATTTTCAACTCTCTTCTTGGTGTTTGGATATCCCGATGAAACACTGTCTCTTGTGTTTGAATATTACATATGGCCCAGCCTTGACTGCGAGACTTGGTTTCCAATTTTTCCCTTCAACCACAGCATCTGTGATGAAAAACAAGTTCTGTGATCTGCTGCAAAAAGAAGTTCTTATTCTGGTTCAACTGAATCAGTTGTAAATGTCTCCATGCTTGCACACAGCTTTAGTTCAAAAACTCTTTTCTTTTGTCTGCAAAAAAGCCCAAGATTCAGCAAAGACATGTCCATCCATTGCAAACTTGATGTGGTTGTAGAGCCATTCTTTCCCATTGCATATCTCCTTTGCCAAATACAGAAGTGATAAATCATAGACCTGTAGAGAGTGAACAAAGAGATTCTCATCAATTGCAGAACAATTTGTTAACCAAAACCACATTTATATTTTGAGGGTAAAACTCTAACATAAACTTGCATATAAGTATTTTTAGGGCTCCTGCCTAGCAGGTATTTCCGAAATCACACAAGGGGAACAAAACTGCAAGAGAGTGTGAAAAACTTGGGAGCAGGGAATGGGGTAGGGCAAAAATGAATCACCTGCAATCAATCCTCCCTACCCTAGACACACTGGTTTGCTTACTTGCTCGCTTGATCTACCTCCACCCCTCCCCTGGAAAATGGAGAGGAAAGATCTGCTATATAGGCAAGCATTTCATTATTCTAAACACACACCAACCTTGTTAACATGTAAGGTGATTTAACCACTGGCTTCTTTTTCTCTGCATTTCTTGTTAAAAATTGTTATCATATCCATTAGTCTGAGACCACTTGTTTTCAATGTGAGAGTTTCTTTGTCATCTGTTCAGTGAGAAACCACACACTGTTAAACTTCAATACAAAAACTTCATTTAGGCTTACGTCTTTCTAGGGGTAATTTTGTTTCTTCACAAAGGTAAGTCAGAATTTAAATGAGGCTTTCATTTGGAGGCCTGCATGCTAATCTACTTTTCATATATATTAAAAAATGCCAGAAATAGAAAAATGATGTTGAAATATCAAATTAGCCAAGTTTGAGGTCCCTGGCATATAGAATGAGAAAACTTTCATGGCAAGTTTGAATTTGTAAAAGAATTAAGATATGGAAAAAGTTGTTCGGGAGCAAGACATTCTCCACCAACATTTTTCATAAAATCTCTCTAAATTTTTCAAAAAATTCAAACTGTTGCATAAACTTACTCTTGAATGCCAGGGGCCTCAAAACCAGCCAATTTTGTTATTTTCAATTTTTTCTTTTCATTTCTGGCTTTATTTTAGTTATAGCAGAAGCCCATAACATAATTATTAGGCCATAACATATTAGCAAAAAGTTGCCACGTGACGCCAGCTGCAAAGGGCCTATAGAAATTAATAGATCTACACAGAATAATTCAGGGCCTATCTAATCGATATTTTCGATACTCAATTGAAATCGATCGTAATCGATCGTAATCAATACTAATTAATCGATTAATATCGGAAATCGATAGAAATTGATCACTCGCGTCTTTGTGACTATCGATGTTGATCGATTTCTCTAATTGGCTATCGATTTTATCGATTTGTTCGACAAATATCGAAAAGTAAATGGACGAAGACAAGCACTCCACACTGCGTAAGCCAACATGTGTGCCTCCCCATAAGCGCTCGAAAATTACCCCTCTAAATTCTTGGAGAACGGATGACAGTTTGCCAGTTTTTACACTTGTGACTCCGGATAGTTACTGCCATTCTGACAATTCTAGAGTACAAGGGCGCGTAAAAGTTTTCCTTTGATTTGTTTGTTAGTTATCGTTATGCAATAATCGTAAGTACAGCAAAGATCGCGTACACAGTACACAGCACCATAGGACTGCTGGGCTGAAATCTGCTGAAATATTGCTTTAAACAGCTTTACAGTGGTGATCCTGGTGAAAAAAAAAAACAAGTAAAGTCGCGACAACCAGAGAAAGTAACATCATCTTTATCAACAAAGCGGATTCGAAGGTAAGCTTGAAGGTAAAAGTGCTATGCAGTGTTATGATAAGATCAGATCGCGTGTTTGATTTTCGATTTCCACCGATGTGACAAAAAAATTGTGATTATCGATTTCAATCGATTAAATTGTCTAATCAATCGACAAATATCGAGTATTATCGATTAATCGATTACATTTTCGATGATCGATTTCGATCGATTAGATAGGCCCTGAATAATTAGTACTCCATGCAAATTACTGAACAAAAATAAAATAAATATTTTAAGAGTAATAAAAAGAGTACAGCTTACTAAAAACAACTTCAACAACTGGCTCTGATCTATCATTCTTGAAATTTGATATGACTTGGCACTTAGGGTTGGAGTCGATCATCCTCCTGCATGAAACTCTCAAAAGAAAGTCCCTATGAAAAGACACAGACAATTTATTTTTCGAGAGCTTACCGCGAAAGTCTAACCTAAGTGCTATTCAGGTTTTTACACTAAAATAATAAGGTTGTGATCAATATTCTTTACAGTTTTTCACCTTGCTGTTGATGTGTTAGGGTCAAAAGGACAGAAAGAAACAGTTACTCTTGCTACTTGCTTCAGTGACGCACCTCTGATGAGCGCCATTTTGACAACCTCGTTCCTTCTCAGGACCCTGGGAACGAGATTTCTTTCATGGAGCGACAAGCACGTGATGGAAATGATTGATGACATCATAAGTAAACCTGTTTATCCGGTTTTTAGTGAACACGACGCGATCCGACGAGTCGCTTTCGGCGCCATCTTTGCGAAGGACAGTGGAAGTATGCCTAGAAACGGTCGAAGAAAACGTTCTCTCAGCTCCGGAGAGGGAAGTTTA
>JAHPZR010021875.1:0-14919 GCA_019787425.1 Platygyra sinensis
CCCGAAGTATTTTGTCCTCCATATTGCGGTCCACTGGCCTCGAAAGGCCCAAAGGAGACGCCATACCCGAAGCAGCGAGAGGCTGGCTGGAGGGCGTCGGGCTGAAGGCTTTGTTTGTACGAACGGCGTGCAGAGCGCTTTGGACAGACTGGGACACGATGTCCTGGATGGCAGAACGTTGCGCTTGACTGAGGGCATCTCTTTGGTCGGTAGATCGGTTGGTTTCGAAGAGATCTTCTTCTGCATCGGACTGTAGCATGTCCTCAATCGAAGACAGCGAGGCGCGGTCGGAGAGGGCGCTGTCCTCCTGAATGCTGAGACGCCGGCCTTGCGTGGCGTCGATTCTGCTGCGGCTGCGGTGGACGGCTGTTCCGTCGGTGTTTTGTTCGCTTGAGGACGAGGTCGTTGAGGGCGACCAGGTCTTCGTTTGGATTGACTGGCCTTTCCCGCCAATGCTCGCTTGAGCCGGGCGAGGAGTTGCACTTTGGAGCCCGTAATTGGCAAATTCAGCGCCTGAAGACGGAGTTTTAAAACTTCACTGGAGAGCTTGGCTAGATCCTCACCTCTGGTAGGGATCCTAGCAGTGTTCGACGAGCGACGAGGGCGAGCCATGGAAGTTTTACGAAAATTAAACGATAGGTTTACAGCAAGTAATAGCTACGTTGCTTAGACGAACTCAAAATGGACTCTGAACAGTTGTTCAAGCTTTTATATGGAGACGTTCGTCTGCTAGTAAGCCAGTAGAAAAGGCTGTACTACCGTACAGCTTACCCTAGCACGTGTAACATGTAAGACATGAATAGTGCTTTAATGCTTTTGCACCAATGCTATGGTTCGTTATAAAGTACTGAAGGTAACAAGGCTACAATGTTTTAGGTTTAGCTACAATGAAGCTTACAGTTTGCTGACCTTTGGAATACAACTGCTCAATAGTTCTATAGAGCTCGATGCCGCCATGAACGGCTCATTGAGAACGTCTACAGGTCACGCTCCATTAACTATATTTTACTGGCGTGACAGTAAAATCCCATTGAAACGGCCGCCATGTTAGTGTACTAAACCAATCCTTTCTTCTGTAAACACTTTCTTTAGTTTCAATAAATTTGCATGGGAGCTGGCTTCGGAGTGAAAACGATCTCTATACCTGATAATGCGAAGCCTGGCGAGTCTGTGAGACACTGCCCAAGACTCTAAATATAGAGCGTGGGTTCAAAGCATCCTATTAAAAGAGGGTTTTAGTTAATGGTAGATCCGATCGGAATTGCAACTCACTTTGAAATAGTTACAATCAACTATCAAAGAAGGATACAATTGAGCATATTCAACTAGCGACCCATAAAATACAACCGTATTTTTGAGCCAATAGAAACCAACCAACACATCTTCAAATTTGCATGCTTTTTTTCCCGTTGATCGAGGAGCAATGTCACTGATATCTGACTATAAATACCTCTTCCATAGAGCTTCATTTCTGTGCGTGCGACGTTGATTATGTCTTGTTATAAAAGGTCCACCGTTCTATATCCAGATCTGAAAACAAACGCTCAACAAAAAAGAAGTTCAAAGTTTAAAGCGAACTAGTTTGAATTTTCAAGAAGAAAAAAAACTCTAACTTGAACACTCAACTTAATGGCGTTTATATAGCTACGTCGGTGCTACAATTTGACCCCCAGCTATGCCGCCAACTCTCATTTACCATCATTAAATACTCGCAATTCCACAGTCGAAAGTCAGTAGACTAGCGCATTGACTTCGGCAGTGCTTATTTTACCAAAATATTTGACATGCTGCTTACACGAGTAATCTATAAAAATTCAACTTTGAATCTGCAGGGGAACCTCTAGCGGTGTGTCAGTCCATTATATTCAAATGACTGCTAATGGCGGAATGGTTTTGATGTAGAACTATTTGTTCTCCGACTTGTTGCACGCTTAAGTTTGAAGTTTTCTGTTTTTAACTAGTTGATTGTACAAGTCCAAAGGATCCCTAATCGACATGACGTCAGTTTGCTCATGATCGTAAGCTTCACTGAAAAGGCAATGTCCACTCACAAATGGAGCGTGATGTGAAATCCTAGAGCGTCGTGATGCTGCAGTTTTGATAACGGAATTTTCCGCGATCAATTTGCGTTAACCGGACGTGCGTGCTCTTCTTCATTAATCGGATCAAAGTCAGTGTCTTTCTGAGTGTGAATAAGTTAGAACAGAATCTTTTAAACCTTTCTCAAACCTTTTTTTTGTATACCAACATATTTAACTAAGCAGGGTGATTCTTTAAGCAGAAGCAAGAGACAGCAAGTTCTGATGACATAATTTTACGTGAATTCATTTGAGGGTTTTCTTTGTAACGAACACAAAGAGAATTGTTCAAATGGAACTAACTGATCAGTGTACAATTCTTCTTACCGATTGCTATACATTTCTTTTTAAGGTTAGTAATGAGAACTTTGCGGTACATCAATACAATATCCCCTAGTTTAATATTTTCTCTGTTCTCAGTACATCTCTCTTTGACCATTTTTTGTTACAACCAGGAAAAGGATGCTAACACTCTCAGACTTACAACGTTATATTGAGTAAGTGCCAACTTAACAAAAACATTTGCAAGTTTGACTGACCAAGTCAGCTACTAACCAATAAACTTTAACTAACGAGTGAACAGTTAACATGAGGTATTAAAGGAGCAGTGTCACAGGGATTTTGCTGTTTTAGGTCAATTCTGTGCTAATATCATTACTTTGAGGCTTTAATCATAAACAAAATGCTTCTGTAAAGCTACGACGAAGATATCAAATGAATTTTATCAGAGAGGGCTAACCATAATAAATTTCTTGATTATTTTTGGAACAAGTAGCATGAAAACTCGAAAAAATTGGCCAATTTTTTCAAGTTTCAATCCATTTCCATCCATTTCCATCCATTTTCATCCATAGCAACAGGCGACAGGAAAGGGTTTCAGTACCTTCAAACAGTCTTCAATAACAAAACTAGATCATTAGTTTTAGAATTCAGTTGATGCGAAGACAACTTCTAGCTTTTTAAAAAGTTGCCAAATAGCATGACAATGCCACTTTAGGTTGCGTGTCCGAGGGTTTTAGAAAGCCTGACTCTGAATTTAAATTCTGTTTTGGTCAAACAGTTTTGATCAGGCACGAGGAACACTGCTTAAACATAACTCTTAACGTCATTGCGATTTTTTTTTTCTATTTTTAAGAGTCTCTTAATGACAATTCTTTTTCTTTTGTTATCCAGATGGTTACGGTCCAACTGCCTTTACCTCCCACATCCAGTTAAACACAAACTATATCGTCACCAAGGTTATCTTGTATTTAAGGGAAGTTATATTGGTGCGAGCCACAATTAGCGGCGTCACGCGTAATATCTAGTCAAGATATTCCTTGTAGTTGACATCAAACAGCGCTTTTAACGTTCAGAGTACAGAAGCAACATGTCTGAAAACACGAGGAGAATGCCGGCGTTATTTCTTATTGTTTTCCTGGCTGGAGGCGCCCTAAGTCAGTCTAGTAAGTGAATTATCTGTTTTTATGGCTAGGAGTTCTACATGCACTACAACAAACAATTAAAAAGTTGGGTGGTTCGATCTTGTTTAACGCGGAGAAACACACTGAAGTGGACCTGACGAATCGCGTTCGAGAACTGGCCTCAAAGTTAAAGATGGAAATCTTTGATCAAGCCAAGATTAACTTCTGGAAACTTAATCCCTCGCAATTTAAGCTAGAATCGAATGGAAACAAATCAGCGAATTATAAACTGAATGTTTAGGCATCATGTGCTACCTGCAATTACATCTCAGCTGTCCGCTTAAACCAACATAATCACTGGTAAAGCCGGAACAGTTTCGCTCCCGCAGTAGAGTCTGTTTATGCAAAAGAGAGAAACGGCGACGAAGCAAAATAACCAGAAATAGCAGATTGTTGAAGTGTTTTAGATTTGATAGTTGCCATAATATACTGACAAACACTTGAATCAAGGCAATGTTTAAACATGTCCTCTCCACCTAACACACCCATTCACACATAAGAGAAAAGCAACTTGGGCTTTGTTTAGCTTATGAATCGCAGGCGCCTCATTCACTGAAAGGGCGTGTTGGATAACTCTTAACTCCGAAAATCTGCCTTACTGAGCTGATGGAGTTAGTTGTAGTAGTTAGGGAGGAAATTTCAATGTCGTTTTTGATTCTTGCATGCAGACTGGTTAGTTTTGAAAACTGACTCAATACAAACTGGTAGACAGATTACTTCAGTGAAGAACTTGGAGTGAAATGCTCGCTAACGAACTTGATTCAGATTTATCATTTTGTTAAAAATCCTTCTAAGATGTACTATACACTATACTGGATGCTTAAAACCTTCAAGACGAAAAACGCAGCATTTTCCGCTTTCTGAATCGTTAATTTACAACACAATAATATTGCAGACCCAGTGTAGAAATATTGCATCCTAATTGCGACATAAATCTAATGGCAAAACATCATCAAATGAAGAAAACAAAGTCAGTTCTGAAGCCACTTGGACACTCTAAAACGAGATTAGTTTAACAAAGAATTCAATTTACTCTTAATTCATTTCAATTGCAGGAAGACAAGACGAGCCAGTTATTTGGAGCTTTCGTGCAGACCGCAACAACAAAAAATTGCAATATCACCAGTAAAATGTTACGCATGGCATCCATGAATGTCCTCAGAAATGCTAAATACCTCAATCTTTTGTATAAATATATTGCTTTCTACTTCCTCAAAGATTGTTCCTCACAATGACAGTGCCCGGCATTGTTAAGACAAGAACAATACCTGTGGTTATAGGCTGAAACATCTTTCAGTTTATAGAACGTTTCAAAATTTTTTCCGCATTATTTGTCGTGTGATATCGTGACTGGCTTGTTTATCAGACTGTATATATACAGTTGGGCCTCTTTAAAGATGACAGCTTCAAGTGCCATTTACAACACAATGCTTAACTTGAGCAAATATGCAATCATTAATTGGCCTCGCCTTCTCATTCCTTTGGCATTTTCAAAGGCACCTTCCTTTTCAACCAACCCCGTAATTACGATCTAAGGAAAAACTATCCACTTTTCCGCGTATCTAGCGAACCGCAGCTCCCACAATAATGGCCATGTGCACATCCGTTCCAGAACCGGTCAATAGACCTCTTTAGCTAGGGCGGTTTGTTTTCCCATTGTAGAACACGTGGTATTCTCTGGAGAATTTTTCTTTTGTCCATCTTAAAATTATTCATTCATATACACGGGACTATTTGAAAATTTGAAAGCAAGAATTCTCAAGAGTATCATCACGTGGTGTACAATGGGAAAACAAACCGCCCAAGCTAAAGAGGTCAATTAAAAATTAAGACTTCTTCTCAGTATATGATCTCTAATGGCGATTGGCTAAAATTGCTCGAGTTTGGTCACCACCAACGCTATTTTTCTGAATAGCACGTCATTTAAACTGGGTTTTTTATTTGTCGAATTTCTCTGACATCTTGGCTTTCTAGATTATCTCATGGACATAACATAACGAATATTGAGGGTGTACTGCTATGAATGCCACTCAGTGTTGGCTAGCGTTATAGGATCGCAATGCGTACACAGAGCTCTCTTCCGCCTGATGGTTGATAACAATCCAACGTCTTTCTGGTCGATGTTTTAGCACAGTTTGGAACATCGTCTCGTCATCGTATTGATTAATTGCTCGAACAGATCATATGCTCTGCAGAAAAACGATAAACAGTATAGATCGAAAAGCCAAGTACTTATATTATAAGATAAAGAAATTTCGCTATATCAGAGTTCAATACCAAGCATCTGATAGTTCTAATATGACAAACATGTAATTTAGAACTAAAGGAAATGTAGCCTGCAGACAGCTTCTCCAGGCTAAACTAATATTATTGTAAAATGGTTGACCAAAACCGGAAGTTATAAATTAGAAGATTGGTTGCTTTAACCTTCGGGTGTTCTGGTCTAAAATGTTATATTTTTTGTTTTTCTCAGCCTCGATGATGACATCTATGTCAAATTTGATGACGACATCCGCATCTGATTCCATGACACCATCACTGTCTACGACCGTGACAGTAACAGAGACCATGACACCACAGATGCTTCCATCATTGTCATCGCAAGTGTCGCCATCGATGTCATCACAAGTGTCTTCATCAATGTCATCACAAGTTTCTCCATCGATGTCATCACAGATGTCTCTATCGATGTCATCACAAGTGTCTCCCTCGATGTCATCACAAGTATCTCCATCTGTGACACCACAGATGTCTGTATCGAGCTCATCACAAGAATCTCCATCGATGTCACCACATATGTCTCTGTCAATGTCATCACAAGTATCCCCATCTCTGTCATCACAATCGTCTCCATCGATGTCATCCCAAGTGACTTCATCAATGTCGTCCCAAGTGTCTTCATCGATGTCATCCCAAGTGTCTTTATCGATGTCATCCCAAGTGTCTCCATCGATGTCACCACAGATGTCTCAATCGACGTCAACGCAAGTGACTCAATCAACGACACCACAAATGTCTCAATCGATGCCAACGCAAGTGTCACTATCTACGTCGCAATCCATCTCCCAATCCTTGTCATCATCTGTGACACCATCAACCTCTCAGCCCACATCAATGACGACGCCGCAACTCGTACCTTCACAGTCTGTGTCACAATCAGTTTCTCAGTCCATATCCCCATCATCTACAAAGCCCACTTCATCCAGAGGTTTGGATCAGGGAGACAAAGGAGCAGGAAAAGGCGATGATGATGATGACGATGATGGTGTTGGTACGTAATCTATCAGATTCCTCATCAGAGCGACGTTATTTGCGATGAATAAAAAGGTCATGGGCAACAATATGGCTGCCTCTGATTGGCTAAAAATTTTATTTAGTTTTAGTTAACTTGTGTAGCAGGGGAGGTGCAGTGGTGAGAGCATTTGCCTCCACCCAGTGTTAGCCGGCGTGGTTCGAGTCTCGCGCGTGGCGTCAAATGTAGATTGATTTCGTTGTGGTTTCTCGCCTTGCTCTGAGAGTTCTCCTATTCAGTCACTTCCCTCCACGAAAACTAACACTTCCAAATTCCAGTTCGATCTAGCAACCGTGGACAAGATCCTCTCCTTATTACGATGTACCACAGAAAATTCATATTTATTTGTTTATTATTTAACGTAATGTTGCAATATAATCTGATAGGCTGAGACTCGATAATCGACTACCACCGCTGGAAACTCATTTAATGCATATCAGGCTCCACTACCGACCTTTGAGTAATCCTACGTGAAAATATGTGTGGACTTCGAGTTATTGAATTCATCTTTTCGCACATCTTTAAACCATGCTTGAACATACCAGTTACTAATTATAGGTTAAATAGGAATATTAAAGATTTTTTCCATCCCCACAGATCGTAGAGTGATATTGATCCTGCTGTCCGTGGCTATAGGAGTGATGGTTCTGGGCATGATCATTATAACGGTGGCTATTTGTTGTGTATTTCAGAGGTAAGGTCTAATTTGTTTTTCCAATCGGTGTCTAGAGACATTTCAATCAGCTTCACACTCGCTTTTACAGCTGGTCAGGTTTCAAGCGACTGACCTTTATGTCACGATACAGCGCTTGTCGAAGGCAAACACTAGGGCCCTAACTCATCCAAAAACGGATCCGCTCACGCCGAAATATTCCGACGAATTCAGGTACACCTGAAATAGCCTATTAGAATGTATCCTGTTTTCTCTAAATCAAATTTAGTATGTCACGTGAAATGTGAAATGTATACGTAATTGGCCACTCCCCATCGCAGCTTTTCAGGACCAATGCAAACAAACAATGATAAATTAATATTCAAATTGACATAACTAGGTTAAGAATCCCAACCGGCTGGAGGCAGACCAGTTGGCTATTTTCAAGCGTAGCCGAGAAGTTGAACTTGGGGCTTCCGAGAACAACATCAGTTAGGGGATAGAACGGGATTTGAACCCGCGACCTACGGATTTCAAATCCGGCGCTCTAACCACTCGGCCACGCTGACTCCCTCACGTGTATATCCTTGTACTGCGCTTGCGCTGCCGTAGTACTCAAGGTTTCTATAGTACCGGAACCTGATAGGTTCTGATCAGCAAATGCAAAGACTTGAAGAAACTGAACTAAGAAAGGCTCGTACGGTTGGGGTTAACTGTTATATATTTTGCAATATTTCGTCAGGCACGGCCTGACTTCTTCAGGAAATACTTACAACCGAGAAAAGACGTTACAATTTAAACAACCAAGATAAAAGGCCTAAATAGTATTACAATACATGTAAAAAGTGGACCGTGAAAGTGAACTAATAAATTAGTGACAAGATAACAAAAATAGAAATCAATAAAAAGTAGACCGTTGAAATAAACTAACCTGCCCAACCAATAAGTTCGTTGCTTTCGCTCTCCGAATCTTAATTAACAAATGGTAAACGCCATGCATAGCGTGTACTATTGAGTTATGGATGCACGCGGGAGGTTGCTAAGCACAAAAGAAGCTTAAGAGTCGCACTCGGCTGTTGCCTCGTGCGACTCTTATTTCTTGAGTGCTTAGCACACCTCCCAAGTACATCCATAACTCAATAGTACACGCTATGGCGTTTACCATTTGTTTAATAACATAACATTGAGACATTGGAACAACGGAAGTCTTTTAGAGTCCATATCACGCTGCTCGCGTCAAAGTGTCACGCAATGCCTTTTTCAGCTCGCGCTCTGAAGAAAAACATTTTTTTTGACGTTGATATTTTGGTAAAAAACAAATCGAAATGTGGTTTATCGTGGTCTGTACTCTTACCGAAAACGAGTACGTGTCATTACTCGTTTCCCAAACATTTTTTTCGTTTTGTGTTTTCAATTGTCAAGACATATTTATTTCGTTATCTTTGATATTGTGGGTAGTTTATTAGCGTGGTCTGTACTCTTATCGACAACGATACGCGTTATCACAGTGGTCAAAATGTTGTGGACTCACGAGGCGCAACAAATTGAGCTACATCACAAAGCGCGCGCTTTGCTTTAGTTATTGAGTACGTCAGCAGCATACACCCATGGGCAAATAGTAGATGCTGAATAACCAATCAGAGCGCGCGCTTTGCTTAAGTTACGTTATAAAACTGTTATTTCATTGCTGTTATTTGCATTTAAGGATCAAATAAAGAACTCATTTAACACATAGACGTGACAGTGGTAGAGAAGTGACAGGGAAGATCAAAGTTTACAAAGCGTTACCACAAGCAAGAAATGGAAACACGTTACTCAGTACGCATTTACAATTGCCTTCGCTCTACAAGTTCTATCGCTTCTGATGTCAAAACCCTTCATCTACAAATTACTTCAAAAGACTATTTAAGTATCACTAAAGAACGTAATATTCCAAAATCGGCCATTTAAAATTTCTGACCATGCAGCGGCATTGTGAGGTAAGGTGCAACTCGAGGTTTACTTCTCAAAGTTGAATATGATGAGCTTGAGCTCAACCATAACCCGAGATCGATGTTGGAAAGGAAAATAAATTCGAAAGGATGTAATTGTATCATACCATCCTCCGAGAGATGTAGGGAGGAAGAGTCTACTAGCTCAACCCTCGAGTTTCATTCCTTTGTTTCGCGCAAATTCACCTTCAAAAACTAAGTCTACGCGGGGGGTGGGGTGGGTGGAAAGGTACGAAGTAACAATGAATGCTTCACCACGAAATGTAGTCATGTGAAGAATATTTAGAGGGTTTTCTATTTTCTTGATAGTATATCCCATTTAGTACCATGAACACCTAAGAAAATACGTACTATATTATTTTTTTTTCATGAACGTATTTTCGTTTGTACTGTTTCTTTCAAATATCATAAAATAAAGTAGGGAGTGAAAAGACACGTTAAAATTTATTGGTTATGGATTTAAAGAACAGATTGTTTTGAACAGTCTCGATAAAGTAAGTAACAAGTTGAAAGTAACCAAACAGGCTCTCTTTCTCGAAAAACACAAAAAACTGTAAATCTTCTTAATTTTTCTTGGATGTAAATATGATGTCATGTTTAAATGTATGCAATAAAGAGAACAGTTTGATTTGGACCAATCCTTATAAACAATTGGTCTCTGTGTAGTAACTGTGACTTTCAGTATTTTTTAAGAGAAAATAATGCAGTAGATAATGATGAATGGACGAACAGCAAAACAAATAGCAGCCTTTTACTGCCTCGCCACCAACAGTCATGACAACTTAATATTTTTAACACAGTCTTCCCACTGCGTTGAGATTTAATTAAAAGATGTATTCAACACTTAACCAAAGTACAGTGTACATCTGACGAATACTGCGTCAATTTTGTATAACTTGCTTTTTGATCTTGTTGAGCGCAAAAATTGAGCACTTTGTGTCAAATACTCATGGCGGTTTGGCATCCTCCCAAGCACTACACTGCCCACGCCGTTTCTTTACACGACTCAACCTTGCTTCTAGGGAGAGAGGGGGATGGGGAATGTGGAACGGGGGAATAGGGGATGGGGAATGGGGAATGGGGGATGAAAGATGAAGGAAGGGCAGGCGTGTCGAGGATGAGATAGGGATGGGAGGGAACGTCGAGAAAACGCTCCGAGAATGACATTGCACGTATCCAGAGTCCTTCGTTAGCTGGAAAGAAGTTTCAACACGATTTGTACTCCCTTGGAATCGTGTTTCTTCAGTTTTGCCACTCGAGGTCGCAAATGACTTTTCACTGTGTCTGATACTCCAGGGACTGGAGACTCGAGCAGACTGAAAACAGAAATTAAAACAAATTTTACAACATGGAAGCAACAGTCAAAACACACAAGATAATCTCCTTTGTATCTGTTATTCATGTCGTCACGCAAGTTCATTGCGTGACAATCCATTAGAATGTATGCGTAGGAGGTTATTTTCGCTGCTAAAGGTGGTTGCGTTACGTGAACACTTAAAGGAGCTCAGTCACGGTATTTCGAATTAATTCGGCCACGTACAAAATTACCTTTACATGTACATTGAAGGAATCTTGAAAATAATAGTTTACTAAGATAGACAAACACCACAGGGATAATAATAAACCATAAAGGAACAAGGATGGTTAAAGATGGACAAGATTAACACGGATTACAGACGAAGATGCACAAGCTGTGACATACCTCCTTTAATAATACCTTTAATAAGAGCCAACTTACCTTGCTACGACAAAGGCACCTCTATTCACCTTACACCACTCTAGTAATGTGCCCGCGTCTGTGTTGTCCAGCAGCAATTTACTGAACAGCACTTGATCTATAGCATGAAGAAAATAACTGAAGGTAAGCAATCTGCTTAGCAAGCGTCCCCGTATGCGTGATTAACTGATTTTAATTTCCGTGAAACGTGAATTCAGGAAATTATTCTTTGTGACTCATGAACTGAAGGTTTTGCGTGAAGACCCGTGAAGAACCTGAATTATTAACCGATATTCGTGATTTTATCACCCTATTCTACGTGATTTTTGAGACGTAAGTATTCCGAATGGTTAGAGTCGTCTATGCAGAGTAACTTAGGTATGTGATTTGCAATATGGAGCCTTGACTTAGCCATTCCCGATTTTGCTCTTTTGACACTGTTTCTAGTCTAAGAACAGCTTATTAAAAAGAGCTTCTTACTTGCTCATCATCTTGATTCGGGAAAACGAAATTTTTATATCCGTGATCCGTGATTCGCTATATTTTCCGCTCGTGAACCGTGCCAGAGACTCCCACCCCCCACCCCCTGTACTACCCTCTGTGAAGAGCTCTTTTCACACTCCGGCCGCACACGAGGGAACTTCGTCCAGCCGTGATATTCGCGCGGCCAGGGTTTGAAAGCTTTTTGGCTTTAGCACAGGAACACTACGCAGCTTTCTTTATGAGTATTGATTTATTCGTGAAAACAAGAATCAACAACGGATCGAATGGAAATCGAAAACTACGAACTTCAGCAGGTAATTCAACTTCGTTCCCAGGGCCTTTTCCCTGGCTTGGCTTAGCTTGGGGGCGGGGCGAGAAAAGGCCCTGGCATCGGCTGGTTACGTGCCTATCTTACAACCTGAAATCCTGGGTGTAATAAAATTAGCGAGGTTTGCATAATTTAGCAACAAAGCGCTACATTTTTTTGACCTCGCACAGGCAAATACATCAAAAACAGTTCTTTTCAGAACTACCCTTCCCCAGACAACTCTTGCACCTGGATTCAAACCAGTGGCGGATCCAGACTTTGAGCTAAGAAAGGGGCCTGGTTCTATTTTACTTGCCCTGCCACCTTTTCTTCCTTCACTCATTTCTTCTCTTTTCACCCCAAATAGGTGCCCCCTGGGCTCCTCCCTAGAGCCACCACTGCAAACCATTTACTATGCTTTACAAATGCATAAAACGTAAATTTTAGTCGGTATAATAGTGACATCGTTTACGGCCTGTCTCGTTGCTACACCTTGCAAGTTTTTGCGGTTTACCTGTGTCGCTTGCAGACTGAATTCGTTCCTTGTCTTGGTTTATAAGTCTTTTTAAAGCAAAGTGTCCAGCCGCACTTTTGACAATATGATCCTTAAAAGAAGCACAAAACACAAAAATGTAAAACAAAGTGTTAGCAAAAAATATATATATAGCCACAGCCATGCTCTGGGAAAGATCCTGCGCAGAAAGGAAAGAATTAAGCAAGTTGTGGCAGTTAAGTAAGTCGATCAGTTGATGTTTTTAAATCCAGATTGAAAACTTATCTTTTTAGACTTGCTTTCAATTGACTTCTTTGTTTTTAGTGCTGTTGTTAGTTAGATATTTATTAGATTGTAAAGCGATATAGAGCTTTTGTATATACCGCTATAGAAATAAAGTTATTATTTATTTTATTTATTTATTTTAAGCTTAAAACTAGCGTCAGGAAATGACTTTCCTTAAAAAAGTACCTTACCTCATCATCAGTTGTAGGATCCAGGTCCCTGTTGGCCAAATTGGATATGGTTGTCATGGCTGGCCTCACATCACCTTGAAAGTAAAACCACACATTAATGCTTGGACATGATTACTGTAATTATTCGATTTAGCGCCCTCCTTTCAATAAGCGCCCATTTCTAATAAGCGTCCCTCTTCGAATGTGCTTCTATTAATAGGCGCTCCTATTCTAATGTTATGAGATATTAACTTACTTTGCTTAATTTGAATTTTTTCAATATCAAGTTAATATAATATTACAGCGCTGTCAAAATATGTATCAACGGAGGTTCATCTTCCTTAG
Source organism: Platygyra sinensis (assembly GCA_019787425.1). Classification (NCBI taxonomy): domain Eukaryota; kingdom Metazoa; phylum Cnidaria; class Anthozoa; order Scleractinia; family Merulinidae; genus Platygyra; species Platygyra sinensis. The sequence continues at coordinate 13,277 of JAHPZR010021875.1, forward strand.
TTAGTCACATACGTAATGCTGCATTACAAAAACAGTGGTCTTCGTCCGAGTTTCTCTTACTGTTATGTCTCTGTGAGTGCATAGTTCATTCAAACCAGTGATCTCTTCTTCAAGTTTTGTTTTGCACATTCAGTTATTTCTCAAAAAAGAAATAAGCGCCCTGTATCAAATAAGCACCCTTCCCTGAGGTACCAAAAGTATATAAGCGCCCGGGCGCTAAATCTAATCATCAGTTTTAATTTAAAATTCGTTTTCTGCTTCTGTTGTATAGCATAGAGTCACACACATACTTTGACTTAGATTTAAAGGAGTTCGTTGCTTGTAATCCGTGTTAATCTTCTCCATCCTTAACCATCCTTTTTTCTTTATGGTTTATTATTATCTCTTTGGTGTTTTTCTATCTTAGTAAACTATTATTTTCAGGTTTCCTTCAATTTAAAGGTTATTTTACACTTGGCCAAAATAACTCAAAATAACTTGACTTAGCTCCTTTAAACGGTGGAGAAAGTAGTTCTCTTATTATTTAAAAACACCATCTCTAATAATTGATTAGACACCTGCCTAGCTGAATCCAACACAAAAATAGATCAGAAGAATGATTATTGACACTAAGTTGTTTAATTAAGGTCCCGTCCACATTACGCTGGAGAAACATAAAACGGAGGTTTCACTCTGATGACGCATCAAATGTTTTGCGTCCACACTATGCCAGCCATTTTGAATTTATGCCCCAATTTAGCTAGGATTTATGTTTGCGGAAAACTGGGGCAGAGAAATCACAATATATCGTGACGTCACCATTTTCAAACTGCTTCGTTTTCAAAATGTTGTCCGTCCGCACTAAAACGCAAAGCCGGAGTTATCAAATTCCTACGGTAGGAGGAGCGTGTTTTCGTAATGGATTAGTGTGGACGGTAGGCCTAACCATAGAAATAAAGCTGGGTTTTCAAACTTCTCCGGCATGGTGTGGACGTGATCTTAGTGTTCTCGTACCAATGCATTTATGGAGTACAGCCAAAACCAGTTGACAGCCTCCTTTATCAAATAACAATTCTTCATCGTTTTTCTCAACCAGCTGTAACAGAGCAGGAGAGATGCCTTCCAAGAGTTCTTTTCGTCTCTGCTCTGAATCTTTTTTGCTGCAAAAATGAAAACAAAAAAGTTCAGAAATAAGAACATAAATAAAATCTAAAAAAGCATTAACATCTCAGCCAAGTCGTAAACCAGAAGTAACTTATGAATCAAAAATGAAGACAACAAAACCGAGCCAGCAGTAATAGTTCACATCCTCATGCTTCCTTTTGTTATTATAGTTAATTAGCATTTTGGCTCACATTATATATTTATTCAACTTTGTACTTTGTGATTTAACTGAAGATGACAGAAGTCTCTGTCGAACATGTATTTATATATGTCTGCTACTATCCAGACCTTTTGGCAAACACAAGAAGTGTTAACACCATGCACAAAGGACAAACTCTAACACAGGGAACCCAGCAGATAAGTCAACGTTCTCCTTCAGACAGACAGACAACCTTTGTTTAAGCATGATAGTTTAAAAAGCTGTGCACCTTGTGGGGTCGTGCGTAAATACTTAACCTAAGAATAAAATATGTGCATAATGAATAACAAAATCAACTTAA